>PYHX02000413.1:91141811-91182929 GCA_004302925.2 Cochliomyia hominivorax | reverse complement strand
TGACTTTGAAATATTTGTTCATACATAATACTTGATCTTTTGCCAGAGAAGTTTTCATCGATCGTTAGGGAAAATTATGCTATTCTCATTCTAATTGGCGATGAAATTTCGGCTAAAAATTCTTTGGAAGTAGTAAGGTACGCCTTCATAAAATGAGCTGCTGGTGATGAAGTAGCGATCAGTCAAGCTTTCAATGTTAGAAAATTACAAAAACTAATTATGGTTACTTTCAACATTATACATGAAGTCTGGAAATTTTCCACATCTACAATAGAAATTTCGAAATCACTTGTATGATTTGGAGACAAATCATACAAGCTGTAAAGGATTCATTCAGCCCTAAGTTTTAACAAAACTCTCGAATTTTTGACCCATCCAAGGGTCTACAAATTCTTAAATTTCATTTCGTAAATTTCATTTTCATCTGTAATAAATGTATTAAAATTAAGCTATTTAAAACTATATCTCTTTTAGCCCAATTGAAATGATTCATATTCCTCTACCGAGGTTCCGTGGTTTGTCATGGTTTCCTAAAAACAGGATGCATCCAATACAAAACTAAATTAGCAATTCTTTGTGACTGGTATCGATTAGACTACTGACGAATGAAGACAAACTTCTACCTATACAAGATCACCTATATATGATCAATCGTGAATATTATCCCATCGAAGGCAGTCTGTTTGAATTTTTCACCAAGAGGACTTTTTAACGATTTCTTTTCTCTAAAAGGAGTGTTTACAGGACATTGTGAGTTTAATAGTGGAATTCTCCCTTGAGGTGAGAGTGTAACAAGATTAAGAAAGTGGAAAGATTTTCACGTAAATTCCTATCTAAATGAGAAATTCACTCGGCGATCGTAAGTTTTCTCTTATTAGAAAATTATTCAAATATTTTCTCTTAAAAGGGAATTTTTCGGAATTAAAGACAATAAAGGAAGTTTTTTAAATTTCTTTCACTCTAAAAGAAAAGGTTTAGAAATCCTTTTTTTTAAAGAGAGTTAATGGCGATTTTTTATTAGTGGAAAATTTATTTAAAAATGTCCTTAATAAAGAGAGTATAAAATTTTACGAAAATTATCTCTTAATATAAAATTTAATGATTTAAAATCTCTTAATTTAAAATTGATAAATTTTCTCTTAAAAAATTTCAATTAAAAGAGAGTTTATCGCGGAACAGAGTTTAATGGGAAATTGATAGAAATTTTTCATTTAAGAAATAAATCAGAAAGTTTTTCGAAAATGTCCTCTAATGGAAACATTTGTGGAGTGAAGATCTCTAAATTGGAATAGATTTTATAGAATTATTTTAAATTTATAGATAATATTCTTCCTATAAAATAATTATATTTCTGTTCTTATTTCTTCGCAACATTAAACTCTACCTGGATCAAAATGACCTCATTTTTTATCCAATTATTTAAACATATTAATGTACCTGTCACTTTTTTTATTATAATGTTGCACTTAACTTTGTAACAAATAATTTGTTTCATTATAATTCGAAATACACTTGGGAAACAAAAGTGGGAAGATTAGAGGATAATGATCTGAACAATAAAAGCTTTCACAAACTGGTTTAAAAAAGTTGATTCACATTAATGAAATTTGTCTGTGACCTGCGATTTTATCATCTTGTGAATACGGTCATTTAAATTTTTAAATCATATAATGTTTAATCTTAACTAAAATATAGTCAAGGTTTGTTTCCATCCTATTAACTAATATTTTATACATACATTGTCATAGTGGTTTCCTATTCATAAGCTAACTTTTTATAATCATTGCATGATTACCTTAGCAATGTTACTTAATAAATTAATCATATTATTGCTACTCATAGGCCTTTCTCTAAGTGTAAAATAACTCCAACTTATGAATATTCATGAAGCTTTTAAGTATATGTTTTTTTAACAAAAAAAATAATATTTATAAATTAAAATAATGTTTAATCACACCTTTTATTTAATAATATTGCAATTTTGCAATACATATAAGTAATAATTATTATTACAACTACACAAACACAAGAAAAAACCCTAACAAACTGCTGCTATAACTTCACTAGTAGTCAATCGAACAACCTTCAATATTTATAAGAAAATATAAATAATTTTTAAATATTTTTCTTTATATTTTTATACCCTACACTACCGCAGGTAGTCTGGCTGACTGGCTGGCAGTCCTTGTAAACCTTGTGAAGAAAATGCGTCCCAGAATGGAGGTTTAAGGTTCTAAATATAAAACGATTTTAATAAAATTTGTCACAATTAAGTTTTATAAAATTCTAAACGATGTGCCAAATTATACGAGGATCGGTTTATTATTTTCAATAAGTCCCATACAAATCATCTTTCAAATCTAAATTTTAAGAGCTTAAATCTCATATGTACGTATGTACAGTAAAAAGAATTGATAAAATCAAGACAAATATAAGCAAAAATCGAGATCGGTCCAAAATTTCTTCTAGCACCCATACAGCGTACTAATCCCACATGAACGTTTGTACCATTATATTCTGTATTTTTAAATATAAATTAAGGAAATATCTTAATACGAGGGAGATTCATTAATTTTTGTTAACTATCACTTATAGCCAAGAATGTGGTGTACGGTATTAAATAGTAGATATTTACCGTCAATAACTTCTTACTTGTTTCTACTATAATTTTTTTTCTAACCATTTAAAGTTTATAGAACCTTTTTTTCTTCTCCATATTCACCATATGTGAATTTATAATTATTTGCCGCCGTTTTGTTTGGTAATTTAGTTGAAATTTGTTGTATTAACTTGAGTTGAGTTGTAATAACTTAACAATGTCATTCTAATCTTAATAATTACTTATGGTCTCAAACATTTATATGTTTACAACAATTTATGTTAATACATGATTTCAACTAGTAAATTGTTGTTACAATAGAAAAAAATATTATTATTATTATTATTTTTTATTTTATTACTTTTTATTGCAAATTTATTTGTAGTGAAAAAAAGTCTAACTAAACGTCTACTGGTTGGTGATGACGTGATAGAAAAAACTTTACTCGGGAGTTAGTTGGATCTTTTATGCATTTTAATTGCCAAGAAAAGTTAATTATATTTTTATGATGTCATAGAGGGTTTGTTGGCATTTACTTAATTAAAAAAAAAAACAATTAAGTTGATTACAACTTAATTGGTAATTTAAGACTTATTTTAAGAGTCTTCTAGTGCAGCACTACTTTCGTTTCAAGTTCTGTAAAAGAACAATTTTAATTCAGCTTTTAGTTCAGTTCATGATCCAGTTCTTTATTCAGTTTTTGAATCAGTTCGTTTTTAATTCTTGATACAGCTCTTTAGTTCTTGAATTAGTTCCTGATTCAGTTATTAATTCAGATTTTAATTTAGATCTTTATTTAATTCTTAAATCAGTTCTTGAATTAGTTTTTGATTAAGATATAGAATCAGTATTTACTTCTTGAATTCGTTTCTGATTCAATTTTTGATTCAGTTTTTTATTTAGTTCTTGAATGAATTTATCATTTAATTTTCAATACAGTTTTTGATTCATCTCCTGATTCAGCTATTGCAATTAGTTCAGCTGTTAATTCAGGTCGAAATATAGTTTTTGATTCACTTCATGCCTCAGCTTTTTATTCAGTTCATAGTTCAGAAATAAATTTAGATCATGATTCAGTTCTTTGTTCTGTTTTAAAGTCAGTTCTTTAGTTATGATTCCATTATTATTAAGTTTTTGATTCAATTCTTGATTCAGTTCTTTATACAGTTCTAGTTCAGTTCTTCAGTTATTGATTCGAACTTAGTTTAGTACCTTGTTTCAATTTTAGTTCCTTGTTTCAATTTTAAATTCAGTTCTTTACTCAGTCCTCGATTAAATTCCTGATTAAGTTCTTGATTTATTTCTTGATTCTGTTCTTTATTCAGCACTTGATTCAGTTCAATTTAAAATTATATATTGAACTGAATTTTATATACATAAATTAAGAAACTCAATTACATAATCGAGTTCTTGATTCAGCATTCGATTTAGTTATTGATTTAGTTCTACATTCAATTCTAGATTATAAATTGATTTCGTTTCCAATATGGTTTTTTACTCAGATCTTAATTCAGTTCTTCATTGAGTTTTCGATTTAACTCTTGTTACAGTTTTTAATTCAGCTTATGATTCAGTTGTTAGTTTAGTTCAGTTCAGTTCTAGTTCAATTGTAATTCAGTTCCTGTTCAGTTCTATTTCGGCTCTACTTCAGTTTTAGTTCAGTTCAAATTCAGTTCTTGTTTGATTTACTTCAGTTCTAGTTCAGTTCTATTTAAGTTCTAGTTCAGTTCTAGTTCAGTTCTAGTTCAGTTCTAGTTCAGCTCTAGTTCAGTTCTAGTTCAGCTCTAGTTCAGTTCTAGTTTAGTTCTAGTTCAGTTCTAGTTCAGTTCTAGTTTAGTTCTAGTTTGGTTCTAGTTTGGTTCTAGTTCAGTTCCAGTTCAGTTTTAATTCAATTTTAGTTCAGTTCTAGTTCAATTTTTCTTCAGTTTTAGTTCTTCTTTTCATTCTCAGTTTTCTTTAAATATTTGTTTGTTTTATAAATTTTCTATAATTAATTTAAGTTCAATATATTGATTGATCTTAAACAAACTATATTTATTTAAGCTGTATTTATGGTTAAAAACAAACAACAATGTTGCTACCAACTATCAACGGCATGTGATGAAAGGATAATTAACTCATCATCTAGAAATTAAGAAAAAATAACAGACAGAACACCATGAAACCCTTCATAACTCAATTTACCACACACATTCTACCAAAAAAAATAAAACGCACACACAAATTCTTTACTACACAGATGTTCAGGAAATGTTTCGTTTCTTTCTCGGCTTCGTACTCCTACTAGTAGCAGCAGTCATCAGTGAAGAATTTGTTGTTGTTGGTAGTTTAGTTTTTGGTTATAATCGTCTGAGTCCTCTTTATAAACGTCAAAATGTTGATTTTATTTCTTATATGATGATACTGACCCTTTTTGGTAAAAGCGTGTCGTTTTTTGGGTAAGAAATAAAATTAAAGTCAAAAACCTAAAAGAAGAGAAAAAACAAATAAAATAAAATGAAATGTTATGGAAAAAAGCAATTAACTTGTGGGCGTTAACAAATTGGGGTGTTACCGTAAAGAGCAAGAAAAAAACTGTATTAAAGGAAGAATAAGGAACCAAAATGTAGTGAAGTAAGAAACAAATTTTTGAATATAAAAAATTACGGTCTTAAAACTTTAAAGAAAAATACTTATATTTGATCTAGATTTAAGGTGTGTGGTAAGGACAAACAAATAAATGATCGCAGTCATTGATCTTATTTTTTGGCTAATAAAAATTGACATTTTGATGTCTATAAAATTTTGTGATTTTGTTCATATTGTTCGAAGTGCAAACGGAAGGACAGATATCATTTCATAAATTGTTAACGTTTTTTTAAGCTGTGCTATACCTTAAATCACGGACTCATAATATAGCAAACAAAATCAGGGAGAAAGTTATTCAAAAAAGTAGCATATTTCAAGAGCTTAAATGAAAATATTGAGTCCTAAAATAGTTTTAATAAGCTGAAGTAGAGTCTGAATTAAAAGCTGAATTTGAGGCTGAACCAGAAGCTGAACTAGAATCTGAGCTAAAAGCTGAACAGAAAACGAAATTAGATGATGGACTAGGATTGAACGAAAAGTTGGATAAGAACTGAACCGAAAGATGAGCTTGAAGTTGGAACAGAACAGAAAGAGAAGATAAGCAAGCAGCTGAATTAGATGCTGAATTAGAAGAATTTGGAATTTGGGGCTCAACCAAAAGTTGAACTAGAAAATGGACAAGAACTAAACTAAAAGGTGAAAAAGAAGTGTGAATAGAACTTAACTGAAAGAGAAGCTGATCAAGCAGCTTAACTAGAACATAATAAAACATAAATTAGAAACTAAACTAGAAGTTGAGCTTAAAGTTGTAACAAAAGCTTAACAAAAATTGAACTAGAAAGTCAACAAGGAAATTAACTAGAATCTGAAATAGAAGCTAAATATGGAGATGATCTGGACGCACAACTAAACTAGAAGCTTTAATAGATCCAGAATCAGAACTGTACTAGAAGCTGAAAGCTGAATTTAAAGCTGAAATATAATCTGAAGTACTGAATTTGGAAGTCGATCTAGAAACTCAACTATAATCTGACAAGAAGCAGAACTCGTAGTTGGCCTAGAATTGAAGTGGAATTAATTTAGAGACAGAAGATGAAATAGAAGTTGATTTGTAAATCGTGAAAATCTTTACTCTTTAGTTGCCGAAAGAAATTACTAAAAACTGCTACATACTGAAAGTTTGTTTCCTAAATCTTTTGTTTCTTTTCCTTATCGCACCATATGCCACTTTTGAAACAAGAAAAAACTCCCACGTCGAATCATCAACCAAAAACAAACAAAACTGAAATAAAAACATTTAACAAATCAATTAAACTAAAATTATTATTTTCTTTCTTTTCTCTTTAATTCTCTCCATTCCAAGTGAAATTTAAACGCCAACTTAATTTCATATTAATTGTTGATGAAACTATAATTATCAGTCATCATAACCATATAATTAGGCTACCTAAACATATAGACATAAAACCAAAAACAAATTAGACACAGAACTCTTAAATTGAAATACTGTAACTTGTAAATCATTTAAACTAAACAGGCGGCTAGAAAAATTCCCAAATAAGATCCTTTTAACATATGTTATGAATTTTTGAAAATTTCCCTTAATTTACTAAAACTAGCCACTAATACAGGAAAAGGGATATTAAACTAAACTAGAAAAATAAGAAAAACAACTAAATCATGTTTAACCTAAAAATGACTTTTGATATTTTCACTGCAAACAGCGAAAAACACAAATTATCCGGTAATTTTGTGGTTTAAATAAATAACAACAAAATTTAATAAAACAATGAAAAGTATTCATTATCCTTATTTTCAAAAATTCATTCATATTTCTGCTCTTTAAAACATAAACATTTGTGTTTTTTGGCTTAATTTCTTAAAAAAACAGAAGAATTTCCCAATCTCACATGTGTCAGGAATTAAAAATCTACAAACATAAAAATTCAGTCTAAATCACAAAATATGAACACTCAACCGGATTACGAATATGTTAAGCCTTTTGTGGCTTAAAAACTCAGCTATACACACACACACTCTTTAAAACAAAAGCAATATTGCTTAAAAAGAAGGACTCACTTTCTATGAATGAACAGAATATATCATATTCGGCATATTTTTCATATTTGTCATAATTTCATACTTGAATGACTGTTAAAAAAATCATCAAAATAGTAAAATGACAAAATGTGTAAAAATTGTTTTCAATGTTTGTTTAAGGATTAAATCGAAAAATATCCTTGTTTTGTTTAAATAAAGTGCGTCTAACACACGTTCTAAGGATTATTTTTTTTTGTTGAAACCCAAAAATCAAAATAATTATCAGGCAATTTATGTTCAATTGTATTTTTTTTTTCATGTTTAACTTTTTAACAAAATCATTAGAATACTTAAATAGCAGCATTTAAATGAAAAAGTATTGCTCAGCTGCTTTAAATGATGGATTAGATTATTTAAGCATAAAATTTGAATGTTAAAGATCGGAGAAAAGAACAAAGAGAAAAACTGAGTTATTTGAATTTTTAAGGATAAATAAAACAGAATTAGAACCGAAACATAGGAACAAAACTGAACTTGAAGCTGAATTAGAAGCTACAATAACTAAACTTGAACTGATTCTAATCGAAAACTAAATCTGTATAAAAATCTGAATATTGATTCAGGAACAGAACACGAACTGGACTAAAACTAAAACAGAATTGAATTAGAATAGAACAAGAACTGAACTAGTACTGAGATAGAAACTGAACTAAAATCTGTATTAGAAGCTTAACTAGAAGCCAAACTTGAAGCTGAACTTGAAGATAAACTAGAAGTTAAACTAGAACTGAACAAGAAACCGAACTAGAAGCTGAAATTGCTGAATTAAGCTGAATTAGAAGCTGAACTAGAAACAAAACTAGAAGCTGAACTAGAACTTGACTAGAATTGAACTACTTTGAAATGAACTAGAAATGTACTAGAAGTTCAGCTAGAAGCTGAACTAAAATTTGACCTAAAAATAAAAGAAGAATCTGCAGTAGAAGTTAATATAGAACCTTTACTTAATGCTAAACTTGAAATGAACTATTTGCACTGAATTAGAAGCTAAAATTGAAGCTAAAATAACTGAACTAGAACTGAATCTAAATCGAACTGATTGTAAATCGAAAACTTAATCTGAATATAACTCTGAATCCAGTAGTGAATCTAGTACTGGGTCTAGGGCTGATTCCTGAACTGAAACTAGGAATGAATCAAGAACAGAACTAGAACTGAACTAAAACTGAACCTAAACTAAACTGAAACAGAATTGAAACGGTTTAAGTTCAGAAACTGAAATTGAACTGAAGTAGAAACTGAAGTAGAAGCTGAACTAAAAGTTGAACAAGAGGCTGAATTGGAATTGAACTACTTTGCACTAAACTAGAACTGGACTAGAAGTTCAACTAGAAACTGAACTAGAACCTGAATTAAAAACTGAAGTAGAAACTGAACCAAAATCTATACTGGAAGCCGAACTTGATGCTGAACTAGAAGCTGAACTACAAACACAAGTAGAAATTGAACTAGAACTTGCCTGCTGAACTAGAACTGAACAAGAAACTGAACTAGAAGCTGAATTAGAAGCTAGACTAGAAACAAAACTAGAAGTTGAACTAGATCTTGCCTGGAGTTAAACTACTTTGAATTGAACTAGAACTGGACTAGAAGTTTAACTAGACGCTGAACTAGAACCTGAGTTAAAAACTGAATTAGAAGCTGACTTAGAAGCAAAACTAGCAGCTGAACTAGATGATAATATAAAAGTTGAACTTAATGCTGAACTAGAAAGGAACTACTTCGAACTAAATTAAGAGCTGAACTTGAAGCTGAGCTAGGAGTGATCTATAAAAAAACTTACTAGAAATAAACTACTTTAATGTGCAATAGCTAAACTAGAAAGCTAAATTAGAACTGCACAGTGCTAGAACTCATCTAGAACAGAACAGAATGGAACAGAAACTGATCCAGAAGATAAAATAAAACAGAATCTATTATTGCGTCTAGAATTGAATCTTAAACGAAACGTAAAATTTAATTTAACTCTGAATATTGAATTTAATCTAGAACTTCTCCTAGAATGGACTCTTCAAATGAATCTTAAACTGAATGTATAAATGAATTTTCAACTTAATCGAGAACAAAATTTAGATTTATATCTAGAATTGAACAAAAAGCTGAATTGGAACTGATCTAGAAACAGAAGTAGAATTTAAGCTTGAACTAAATCTAGAAATGATTTAGATCTAAATCTAGAATTGAGATTTTTTATATTCCATATGAACTGGAGCTGATCTAGAAACAGAAGTAGAAATTAAGTTAGTTCAAGCTTAATGAAATGAAATGATCTAGATTTAACTTTAGAATTGAGATTTTTATGTTCAATATAAACTTTATTAAGTTTGTTTTCGCTTTTAGGGCTTCAAAATACTACAAAATTTCCAAGTGTTTTTTGTTAATTTAATTTTTATTTCCATTTTTTTTTTTGTTAAATTCATTTTTAATTTCAATTTCATTTAGTTTTAAATCACGATTTTTTCAGTCTGTACTAACAATTTTTTTGCAATTGCAATTTTATTTCGTTTTTTGTCTGTTTTCTAGAGCTGCTATTTAAAGGTGTATGATGATTCTTTTTTCCTTTTTCTGAACGGGTGTTGTTTTTTTAGTTTTTTTTTCTCAGTTTTTAATTTTAAAACAAATGAATAAATACTACGTTATGCCGATTAATATATTTTTTCCACTGTTAGTTAAGCCAGACAATAACAAACCAACTAAATTCGTGCTCATCTCCACAAAAATTTTATATGTATATAATATTTATGAATAAAAACATAAAACGTCATGATTTGCTTATTAAATAGCATAAATGGGTAAAATAGGATAAGTAGAATTATAAGATTTAGAAAATATAAATAAAATATTTAAGTGGAAAACAAAAGACTTAAGCAACAAACTTGCAAAGGCAAAACAAACATATTAAAACAAGTGAATAATTTTAGAGTTATTTCAAATAGTTTTGTTTCAAATTCCCTTTTGTGCAGTCTGCCAAGTTTTCATTATGACTAAAATTACTTTCCTCATAAGTGACTTTAGTCCATTTTGCTAAACATTGTGTAATTTTTATTAACTTAGAACACCTGTTTAACAGCTGCACTTAAACAAAAAAACACCAGCAAAAACTTAGCACAAAAAAAAGCTTCAAATGTGTCAAATAAAAACGACAGCTAAACAGTTAAAAAAAACCACGTCTTCAAATATCCAAGCAGATGAATACGTAAAAAAATTATATTTCAAACTGAATACAACTACGTGTTTTAAAGCATTTCAAATAGGAAAAAAAAACATTTATAGCATCATCTTTTCATTTTATACTTTTTTCAACATCTCCACCTTCCTTTCAAAGATACAGTGGGACACTCTAAACAAAAATACAAATATCCAAAGATATATGTTTGAAATCAAGCGATATTTGTCAGCAAATAAAATATTTTGAGGCAAAAATTATTTCTGGTGACAATGTGGATTTATTGTGACAAAATTCCTTAAAGATGACATGTTTTAATATAAGAGACAAAATAAATTTTATATAAAATTAAAAATAAGTGACAAATAGATTCCTTTCATCGGCAGAGTGAATTAGAGGAAATTGCATTTTATGGTGACAAAGTGACCTACAGCAACAAAGATAATTCAGAACTACAAGGTGAGTTTGTAAGTGTTGCCCTGAATTTTAGTAAAAATCCAATATTTTCCGGACAAAATGACAATCACAGTTTTAGTGATAAAATATGTAAACTAAAGTCTTTTCTAGTTTCAAAGTGACAAAGTGATTTGTGAGAAACAAAATTAATTTTTATTGTCAAAATGACAAATCGGTAACATTAATAATTTTAAGAACCAAGAGAGAATTCTAGTGAAGAATTATGTATAAAGTGAATAAGTTGAAATGTAAATTTTTGATGACAGGATGAATTTTTAGTACGTAGGATATTTTTTGAGTAAAATTAAATTTTTAGCGTAAAAGTGACAAAGTTATAGTTGAGTGACAAAATTTAATTTCGATGTCAGAATATTAGCAGAGTAATCTTTGGAATTTTAGTGCAAAAAAAATAAAGAAAAAATAAAAGAAACTGAAAAAGAAGCTGTACTATAAGCTGAACTCGAAGCTGTACTCGAAGCTGTACTCGAAGCTGAACTAGAATTTGAACAGGAAACTGATCTAGAAAATGAAATTAAAATTACTTAGAATCTGAAATAGAAGATGAGCTAGAAACTGATCTACTATAAGATAAATAAAAAGAGAACTAGAAGACGATGTAGAAATTGGACAAGAAATTGAACTAGCAGCCGTACTTGAAGCTAAACTAGAATTTGAGCTAAAAGCTGAACTTGAAGATGACCTAGAAATTTAACTAGAATCTAATCTGAAGGCTAAACAAAATGCTAAGCTAGAAACTAAACTAGAAGCTGAATTAGAAGTTTAACCAGACACTGAACTAAAGCTGTACTTTAAATTGACCTGGAAACTGAACTAAGAGCTAAACTGAAATCTGGACTAGAAACTGAATAAGAAAATGAACATGAAGTTGGAGTAGCGGAATTAGAAGCTGATCTTTTAACTGAACAAGATGAACTAGAAAATGAACTTCAAGCTGAACTGAAAGTTAGACAAGCTGCTGATCTTGAAGCTGAACTATAAGCTGCTCTCAAAGCTGAATGGTCTTTTTAACTTATAATATTTTTATTGATAGAAACGTGAATGTTTGCTTAGAATTTCAATTTTTGGAGAAATAGTGACAAAAAATTGCACTTTTTATTGAAAGTAAGATATTTTCAGTGAATATTTGAATTTTAAGTTGTTTTCCATTCGGAATATGCACTTTTTTTAAAATGTTCATTTTTCGAAATTTTAAATTTTTTAGTAAAAATTTTCTTTATTTTTTTTTAAATTTGCACGGTTTCTTTGTTCAGCAATTTTTATTGCGTTTTTATAGAAAATGTGAATTTAATTGTCGAAAATGTGCACATTTTAACAAAAATTTGCACTTTTACTTGCATACTTACCCTTTTTTCAAAAAAGTTGTTTGCTGATCCACTGTTTATTTCAACGTCAGTTAGTTACTTAGTTAGTCTCTTAAGTAGCCTCCAACTTTAATTCATCTCTGCAACCAGTAAATGTTCAACAAACGACCTTAAACATTAGTCATGGTTTAAAAAAAGTTTTATTAAAAAAACTTTAATGAAAAAAATTCAAAACTGAATTTATGTAAATGTAATTTTTATTTTCAACAAAAAAGAGGGAAGACTCTTTTTTACGAAAAAAAAAAAAAATAATAATTCTATGGAGCCATCGAGTCTTGCTAGGATTGTTTGGAAACTCCAAGAAAAAAACCTTTATATTATTCTTCTCTCTTTTTTTGTTTTGTTGTAAAATATCATTAGGTCAAGTTTAAATTTGTCTTAGTTAATCATTCATAAAGAATGTTTTTTTTTGTTTTTGTATTTATAATTATATGCATAAAATATAAAATAATAAAAATATAATAATATTGATAACTTATTCTTTATTTCCAATAACTCTTTAGTTATTTGTAATAACGTGAAAATAATAAAAATGATTTATTTGTTTATCGAGAAAAGCGTACCTCACGCCTTTTTCTAGAATTTTTTTTATTGAAATTTTTTATTGTTTTAACAAATGTTTTCTTGTTGTTGTTGTTATTGGTGTTATTTTGCCTTTAATCATGTTTGATTTTGAATTTATTATTGTTTTTCAAGTTAGTTAGTGATTATTTGCTGTTTATTCTGGAAAAGAAAAATATATGGAAAATCATTAACAATATCACTGTCAAAACTAACAATGAGAAAAATCCACCTCTTGTCAGAATGGTGTTGAAATCGTGTTTTAATAAATCTTTTTTTTTGAAAAATATTGACATATATTCTTTGACTAGTTAGTATGGATACCCTACCTGATCAGAACCATTAATAAGAGAATTTAAAATTTTGTTGAGAAAATAATTCTTTTTTAATTGAAAATGTAAATTTTTGGCGAAAATGTGAATTTTTAGTAAAAATTTGAATTTTAAGTAAAAATGTGAATTTTTAGTAAAAATTTGAATTTTTAGTAAAATTTTGAATTTTTAGTAAAATTTTGAATTTTTAGTAAAAATATTATTATTTTTTATAAATATTCTATAGAAATAAGAATTTTAAATAAAATTGTGAATTTTTAAAAAAATATGAAGTTTTTATAAAAATTTATTTTTTTACAATTTTTATAAATAAAATAATATGTGAATTTTTAACAAAAATTTGAATTTTTTTTTTTGTAAAAATGTGAGTTTTTAAAAAAATGTGAATTTTTTACAAAAATTTAAATTTTTTACGAAAATTTAAATTTTTTACGAAAATGTGAATTTTTTACAAAAATGTGAATTTTTTACAAAATGTGAATTTTTTACAAAAATGTGAATTTTTTACAAAGATGTGAATTTTTTACAAAAATGTGAATTTTTTACAAAAATGTGATTTTTTTAGAAAAATGTGATTTTTTTAGAAAAATTTGATTTTTTTAGAAAAATTTGAGTTTTTTTTTAAATGCTAATTTTTAATAAAAATTTGAATTTTTTATAAAAATGTGAATTTTTTACAAAAATGTGAATTTTTTACAAAAATGTGAGTTTTTTAAAAAAATTTTAATTGTTTACAAAAATGCGAATTTTTAATAAAAATGCAAGTTTTTTATAAAAGTGTGAATTTTTTTACAAACATTTTAATTGTTTACAAAAATGTGAATTGTTTACAAAAATGAGAATTTTTTACAAGAATTTAAATTTATTACAAAATGTGAATTTTTTATAAAAATGTGAATTTTTTATAAAAATGTGAATTTTTTATAAAACTGTGAATTTTTTATAAAACTGTAAATTTTTTACAAAAATGTAAGTTTTTATAAAAATGTGAATTTTTTACAAAAAATTAATTTTTTTACAAAAATGTGATTTTTTTATAAAAATGTGAGTTTTTTATAAAAATGTGAGTTTTTTATAAAAATGTGAATTTTTTATAAAAATGTGAATTTTTTATAAAAATGTGAATTTTTTATAAAAATGTGAATTTTTTATAAAACTGTGAATTTTTTACAAAAATGTAAGTTTTTATAAAAATGTGAATTTTTTACAAAAATTTATTTTTTTTACAAAAATGTGATTTTTTTATAAAAATGTGAGTTTTTTATAAAAATGTGAATTTTTTACAAAAATTTAATTAAAAAAAATGTGATTTTTTTACAAAAATGTGAAATTTAAAAAAAAAATGTGAGTTTTTTATAAAAATGTGAATTTTTTATAAAAATGTGAATTTTTTATAAAAATGTGAATTTATTACAAAAATGTGAATTTTTTACAAAAATGTGAATTTTTTACAAAAATGTGAATTTTTTACAAAAATGTGAATTTTTTACAAAAATGTGAGTTTTTTTATAAAAATGTGAATTTTTAATAAATATGTGAATTTTTTACAAAAATGTGAATTTTTTATAAAAATGTGAATTTTTTATAAAAATGTGAATATTTTACAAAAATTAAAATTTTTACAAAAATGTGAATTTTTTACAAAAATTTTAATTGTTTACAAAAATGTGATTTTTTTACAAAATGTGATTTTTTTTACAAAAATTTTTAGTTTTTTACAAAAATGTGAATTTTTTATAAAAATGTGAATTTTTTACAAAAATGTGAATTTTTTACAAAAATGTGATTTTTTTTACAAAAATGTTAATTTTTTATAAAAAAATATGAATTTTTAATACAAATGTGAATTTTTTATAAATATGTGAAGTTTTGAAACAAACTTTTATTACGATTTATTTGTACAGGATAATTCACTTATAAGAAAAGTTGAATTCAAGTCTAAGATTTCGCTTTTAGAAAAGTTTAAGTAAACGCCTAGTTCAAGTCGGAAAAAAATTGTAATCACTCTAAGAATTCAACCCTTTAATAACATTGTCATTCAAGCACATTCTTAAAAAGCACTGAGAATTTAACTGGAATTTTGGTTGAATTCAAACATTCAAAAGCATCTAAACTACTCTACAGCTATAAAGATTAAATGACTTTAAAAAAATATTTCTATAAAATGCAGGAATGTAGAGTATTTTTAAAACATACCAGCTTATATTATTCTATGAACTTGACTTTGAAGGGACCTTTAAAATGGTACCATTTTCTGTTGATATGAAATCAGAAAAATAATAAAATTTATTATTTATTTATTTTTCATATTTAGGAAACCATGACTTATTTGAACCCTCCTAAACTGGGAATTATAGCAAACTTGAATTAATTTCATTGAACGGAATACTGTTGAACTATAAAGCAAAATGGAAACAGCTTTATAATTAGATCATTATTTTAGAATTAGTGATAATGCGAGACAAACAAGGTTCACTGAGGTCTTAAAATTTTAGAAGTAATGCTTAAAATTCTGAAATTTTAGGAAACCTATAATTTGAGACAATTGTGCGTAGTGACAAATAAAAGTGATACATAAATAACAGCTTCAAAACCCTGCCTTCTTTCTTTAAGGACACATGTACTTGAACTAACAGGTTAATGATTCTTTTTATTAAAAATTAAGTTCGTAATAACTAGAGTGGATGAGCCCAAGTGGTATTGAGGGAGTTTTAATTTTGTCATCCCATTTGTTTGTGTCAAAAAGGATTCATATTAAAATCTCTAAATATTCTCGTATTGAATAAATGTTTGAATGAATTTAACTATTTCCATCTATCAGTCTGCTGAAAACATTCTAGTAGCGAATTCAATGAAAACTGGCCACATTGTTTGTTTTTATCCGAAGCACTTTTTATTTATAGTTTTATTAAAAATTTTATAGACCGATATTTGAGACAACCTCAAAATTCCGAAAAAGAACTTTTCTAATTATTCATCAAACAGTTATTAGATTAAGACAGAATTCATCTATAACATTTAGTTTATGTACCTCATCACTGCACAAAAATCATTAAAGTTGTATTAACAAAAAAAGAGTTATAGGCTTAAATATGCAAAATTTTGATACACTCAAAAATCAATGTGTCATATAGGTCACAATTTTGGATATAGTTTTCTGAAATTTGCCACTCATATTTATTTAAATATAATCAATAAACCCAAAAAAAGTGTATTATACTGGGGCCATTACTTTTCCTAGCTCTCATATAAAGTCCGTTCCCGGAAAATGGTTTTAAGCTTTTAAATATCTTAATATCGACCAATTTTATTAAAATTTGTCATAATTATTTGTCTAGCTGTTTCAAATATATGTTATCAGTTTAACCAATATGACTCCATTTTTGCTTGAGCTCCCATATAAGGCATCTTTCCAGAAATCGGTTTTGAACCTATAAAATTCTTAAATATAGACTAATTCTATTAAAATTTATCACAGCTATCGTCCTAATATATTTTTACAAACATCGGTTTTTATATTTCTATAGCTCTCACGTTGGGCCCCTTCTCGAAGTTGGTTTTTAAGCTTATACAACTCTTAATTTTTTTAATTTGAATCAAATTTGACAATTATTGGGTCACATTTGGTCATAACAATTTTATACTCCCACTACTTGAAATATGGTTTTAATCTCGATAAGTTCTTAATATGGGCCACTTCCATTGAGATACAGAAATGAAATACTTATGGATAATTTAAAAAAATGTTGCCCTATTTAACTAATATTTGTATTAAGGCCTTTTTTCCGGAATCGGTATATAAGTTGATGAACTCATGCATTTTTTTTTTCATAATGAAAGTGGTGGAGGATTTCTACAATTCAGCACAGCCGCACAAAGCTTTTGTTTCAATTTGAGGTGACCAAAGTTTGAAGGTCACCAATTGCGCCCATGACCACATAGATACCTGCACTAGGATACACCTAGACTATATCTTTATGAAATTTGATTATTTCTAACCGTTCAAAAGCTATAGAATTATTTCCTAAAAATAATTTTGGAAACACTGTTGATGTGATAAATAGTAGAGACATCATTCTGAGTTATATAAATTTCAACCGATAAATTTAGCACATCTATTGTTGAGATATTTTAGAATTGATTTGGAAGAAAAACAAATTTCTAGGTAATTTTTGGAACTCCTGAATAAAGAGCTAGAAAAGACACAAAATTTAGATACAAAAATTAATTGGTAAATTTTAAGTTGATTTGCCTCTTATATGGGTATCTGAAAAGCTGCTAATAGATGGAGTTCTTAAAATTATTATAAGTTATGATATGAAGTGGTTTAATTAGTATACATAGGGCATATAATTCCAAGAACGCAATTTGTGAACGCTTTATTGGAATCCCACAAAAAAAAAACTCTCTTATATGATTTTGCTTTAATTTCTTATTTACCTTAAATCAACATTTTAAACTTCTTATAGATTTTTATTACAGTTGTTTTTGTAAACACTTCCTTTTGTTTGATTCTTTTTCCCGAAACTTTTCCTATAAATCGCGCACGCTCTTTTAAAGCTTTTCTTCACAAATCATCGATAAAACAAAATTTCTTCTTTATTTAAGTCATAACTAAGACTTAATCGTTTAATTTTCGACAACAAAAAAAACTCCCATAAAATTATTTATTTGTTTCCGTATTTTATCGCATATTGTATTTCACATGAATGTAACAAAATCACATAATTTATATATTTTTACTCTACAATGATAAAAATCCTCTTTAATGGTTTATTTACTAATTTTAAAGAAATCAACACAATAAAATTTTCTACACAAAGAAACTAAACTAAACTAAATCTAATATTAAACAGTAGCAAAGATTAAAATAATAAAAATTTAACAACAAATAAAATCACTAATTTAAAACCCTAAAAAGAAACCTCTAAATAAAATGGACCAAGAGCTAAATTAAGAAACCAAACTTTATTTAATACGATCTCTTTCCTCACAATTGTCTTAAGCTTCTTTTCTTGGTAATACTTTCTTTATTGAATGATTTGCTCTGTTATAAATAACAATAAATTGTATTGAAAAAAGTTTGAAACGACTTCAATTCAAGTATTTAAGTTTAAAACATAATTTCCATAAAAGTACTAATAACTAAAGCTTATTTGAATAAAAAGTTTCTAAAGAAGAATACAAGTGGGGAAAACAAATAATAAATTTAATCATAATAGCAGTAGCACCATCATTATCAGCGTTATGAGCAATAGTAATAAATTCAGTTCATACAAAGCAAATAATTGTGGGAACCAATTGTTCAGTGACATCACATCACAGGCATTTCCCCATACCAACTTACCAAGAAAAGGGTTTACAGAGGGACCCAAATTTCGAAAAAAAAATCACTTAAAACAAATTTTATTTTTATAGCAAAAGCTTAACTAAACACTGACCTAGAAACTGCACAAGCAGCAGAGAAAAGAGCTGAAGTAGAAGCTGAACTGAAAAACTGGATTAGAAATGACATTAAAAGTAAAACTAGAAGCTGAATAAGAATCTGTACTAGAAGATGAACAAGAAGCTGAAATAGAACTGAACTAAAACTGATTTAGAACTGAACTAGAACTGAACTATAACAGAACCAGAACTGAATTTGAACTGAACTTGAACTAAACTAGAAATGAATTAGGACTGATCTAGAACTGAACGGCATCTGAACCTGAACTGAACTAGAACTGATGTAGAACTGTGCTAGAACTGAATTAGAACTGAACTAGAACTGAATTACAACTGAGCTAGAACTGAACGAAAACTGAACCTGAACTGAACTAGAACTGAATTAAAACTGAGCTAGAACTGAACGAAAACTGAACCTGAACTGAACTAGAACTGATGTAGAACTTAACTAGAACTGAACTAGAACTAAACTAGAACTGAACTAGAACTGAACTAGAACTGAACTAGAACTGAACTAGAACTTAACTAGAACTGAACTAGAACTTAACTAGAACTGAACTAGAACTGAACTAGAACAAAACTAAAACTGAACTAGAACTAAACTAGAACTGAACTAGAACTGAACTAGAACAAAACTAAAACTGAACTTGAACTAAACTAGAACTGAACTTGAACTGAATTAGGACTGAACTAGAACTGAACTAGAACTGAACTAGAACTGAATTAAAACTGAACTAGAACTGAACTAGAACTAAACTAGAACTAAACTTGAACTGAACTAGAAATGAACTTGAACTGAACTAAAACTGAACTAGAACTGAACTAGAACTGAACTCGGAATGTGCTAGAACTGGACCTCCTGTTAACAATTTGAGACTCTCTATATTTTAACCGTATTTGTTTAGCTAAATTATCTCTAAGAAGTCTCTTTCACAGTTAAAAATTCAAATATAAAGTAATTGTAACGTTTTTTCTTCTTCTTCCGTCTTTATTATTCGTTATTATTGTTTATTTAGATGATTAACACCGAGTTTTTTGTTATTTAAGTCAAATGTTATGATTTTCAAACACTAAATATTATAACAAATGGACCATAAATACCATCAAATATAGTACATGAGAGTTTTAGTCTTTTTCTCTCTAAAAACTAATTTTTATTTGGTACGCAATACAAAGACGGAGAATTATTCGTTTTGTTTGAATGTAAAGTCAAAGTGTTTAATAGGTTTGTTAACCCGATTTAGGTATGAATTATGTTTGCAATGGTATTTTTGGGTAAATAATAAAAGTGGAAATTGACTTAACAATGACTTGATTTATTTTTGATGTTTTGGGAAGACTATTTTTTTTTGATTTGACTCTTCGTTTTTTGTGAACTACCGCTTTAGATTTAAATTGTATTATGTTACCAAGTTTTTAGAGGAATTTCGTGAATTTATGAATAACATTTAAGCACTTAATTCATAATATTGTGTTAAAAGCTTAATAAAGCTATTAATGATTTAAGGTATGGGAAGGAATGTAAGGAAGTATTGGTCAATCAATATGGACTAAATAGTACGCTACACAGTTTTGTGAATTAGAATTATGAACAAAAAAGTATTATTTTGTCTTAAATATCTTATAACGAGAAAATTTCCACATGTCACTAAAATACTTTTTGATTTTTAAGATTGACATTGTCACTTTAATAGTTAGTTACTAAGTCAGCAAAAATACGCTTGTCACTGAAAATACAACTTGTCACCAAAGAGAAATTATTTTTTTGTTACGTTTTTAAATAAAATTCGACTTTGTCACATGTCCTTTGTCATTAACAGTTAATCTCGTCAGTAAAAATTGATTTTGTCATTTTGTCATCTTTTTATCAAAAGTTTACTTTTTCACCGCTAAGTCGCTTTGCTCCAGAAAATGAACTTTGTTATCAGAAACTCATCTTATCACCGGCAATAAGTTTAGTCATCAAATATCAATAAAATTTCATCATTTTGCTAAAATTTCAGCAAAACATTCTCTCTGTCACGAAAGAAGTTTATTTTTTCTTATTCATTTTACTGTTAAAAATTCATTTTGGCATCAAATAAATTTCGTCACAAAAATTTTTCTTGTCACCGAAAATTCCCTTCGACAATGAAATATCATTTTGTCACCAAAAATTCACTTTATCACCAAAATTTCATCTCCTTTATTTTACCACTAAATATGTACTCTGTCACTGAATTTGTCAACAAAAATTTCATTAAATCACAAAAATTAATTATGTCACCGAAACCCATTTGTGACAAACAATATATTTTGTCACTGAAAATTAATGAATTTATTACCAAAAGTTCATTTTGTTACCAATTCTAACCTAAATTTGTTTGTTACTTCAAACACACTTAATGCAAAAAAAATCCTCCAAAAAATCATCAGTTCAATTAAAATTATTATTAATTAATTAATTAATTAATTATTATTTAATTAAACACTTATTTTGTGACAAAATTTTTTTTGACTTTTTTTCGCAAAGAAAAATTTTCTTGTCATCAAAAATTTATTTCGATTACAAAACTAATTTTGTCTCTAAAAATTCAATTTGTTACCATAAAATCACTTTGCCAACGAAAATCAGTTTGTCACAAAATTTCTTATTTTGACATTAAATATTTAGTCTGTAATTAAAAATTTCATTCTGTCTTTAAACATTTCATTTTGTCACTGAAAATTAATTTGCTCTAAAAAATGCATTTTGCAGTCAACTACTCATATTGCAACCAAATGTCCTTTTGATCACTAAAAAAAATTTTCCCCAAAAATTCATTTGGACGTCAAAAATATATTTTGTCATAAAAATTCATTTTGTCACTAAAAGTTTGTTTTGTCACCAAAAATATGTCATAAAAAATATATTTTGTCACCATAAGATAATTTTATCACAAAAAAATTATCTAAAACAAATTTGTACCAAAAATTAAGATTGTCACTTAAATAAGACTGTCACCAAAAATCTTCTTTGACACTTTAAGAATCCACTTTGTTATTTAATTTCACTGAAAATTAATTTTGGTTCCATAATTCAAGTTTTATTTTCTGTAGCGTGTCTTTTTGGCCAAAAAAGTGTGTGAAATTGAATTCATTGATCAATTTTGCTTTCCTTTTTTTGAGATAAACTCTTTATGTAAAAAAAGTTCAAATTTAGCAGGTCATAAATGTTTCACAGCCATTTAAAATTAAGAAATAATTTGATTTGAATCATTTCTTTCTTTCTCATCTATTTTTTATGGAATTTGGTTGTTACAAATACCTCTTAATTAAGGTGAGAAATTGATTTTTGTAAGCTTTTTTTGTAAGTATTTTAAGGTTATTTTAACAATACATGAAATGAATCACTTTAATACAGTTTGATAGAGGTGATAAATTTTTTGTAGTACACAAAATAAGTGTTAAAAGGAAAAGCAACAAAAATAATAAAATTGTTTAGTTGAGAGTATTAAAAGAATCTAGAAGAATGTGGGAAAATATTGGGAGTTTAAGAAAAATAAAAGTGAAAAAGCTTCTGTTTAAAGAGATTTATGCGTAATTTTTCCAATGGAAACTTTCAGATTTCAGACTCGTTTTACAGGTCCTTAAAAGAGTCATTTCAGCTCAGAATTTTAGTGATACGGAAGCTTATTTGATAAATGACGTTTAACTACTAAGGAGTGAGATCGAAAAATTCTTAAACATCATATATGTTAACAAAAATGGAAACACTTTTCCTACGGATCTAATTCATATGAAACTATAAAAATACCTGCCACTTTGCTCGCACAGGAATTCCATCTCCCTTTAAAAATTCACCAATTTTTTGGACATCTTTTTGTGGTCTAAAATTGTCTTGTAACAAAAACCCACTGGTCTTAGCATCGGACAGTTTTGAAGATTTGCCTCCCCTTGTACAAAACCACATTATTGTTCTGGCTCCACTCTAGGGCTGGCTTACCATAGTGACAGGATGCCAAGTTAGGCCAAAAATAAATGGATTTCTTTTGAAACCTTAAGAATGAAAGCAAATTTCTATACACATTCCCTGATGTAAATTTGGGTATTTATAGAACCCAATGAAAAAATAATTGGTTTCTTTTCCCGAAACCTCATATTGTTGGCATAGCAAGAAGTTTTTGGGAAATTTTGACAGCTTTTGGAACCTTGACTTTTCTTCAATATCACGTCGAGCATCCGCAACATAGAATTTTTGATCAGGAAATTGCGAAAAATCTGTCAGAACATACGTTTCGCCATCTATTATCCAGCAAGTGTAATAAGACAACTTGACTTCGACATCCGGGCTCTGTTTTTGGGTTTAAAATTTTTAGCAGCGTTTCTATCAGAGACATTTTGAGCCTCGTATGTTTTTAAATCTACATTAGCTTTAACTTTTCATACCAAATAGTCCGAGCTCTGAGCTAATCCAGCTGCTTTCTAATCACACGTGTTGGGAGCAGTTTTGAAAATACTTCCTATATTTTGGCTTTGGATAACGTTTCCAATTTCTTCTATCTATAACGGACTATTTCACCCAGTACTGTTTAGTAAGAATGAAAACTTATGGGTTTTTTTCGGGTCACTCACTCATTTTCATCGGATTAAAGGATTTGTTTGACATTTAACATAATTACTGACATGTTTTATAAAGGTAACTTGATCAAAAAATATCAAATAGTATTTGGTTAAAGAGTTCAAATGAAAAACGTGTGCTAAGAGTTTTTCGATCTCACTACTTAAATTATGTTACCTATTAAAGTTATTTTTAATATCGTCAACTTTATTTATCTTCTCTCCCTAACCAACCCAAATATCACACATTTTTTTATTTCTCTTCATAAAAACCTCTTTTTCACCTTCTTTAGTTCATCTTTTCTAAAAAAAAAACTCAATTTAATCAAGCATAACAAATCATTAACTATAACCCAGTTTCTTTTTTATTAAATAAAAGAAAAAACTATATTTTAATAATAAAATAACAACAAAACTGATAAAAAATATTTTAAAATCCATTTATTATTTTTATTAAAGCTTCTGTTATCTTTAGAAATGTTAATTTTTAATTTTCTTTCATTAACGCTCCTAAAGAAGAAAAGACCCGAAAAAAAGCAATTTTTAATCTGATTAAATTTTTGAAAATGAGCGTAAAATATGAAATCAACTTGTTTATTAAATCCCATTATATTTTATATGTAACACACACACACACACACACACACACAAACAAAACATTGAAATTTCTATCGTCAATGTCTCTACAAAACGTGTAAATGTAACATAATTTTTTAAAAGAAAACAAAAATGTTAATTTTATGATTTAAAAGTTATTTGATGATGAAAATCGGTAGCGTTTTTTCCCCAAAAAAGATTTTGATTTAATTTCGTTATTTTTCCGAAAACAAAAAAATGTTAATGAACATGATTAAAATTATGGCAACAGGTAAAAGTGTAACCTTTTGTTGTTTATCATTGTTTTTTAATCGAATTATGTGTATCAAGAGGGGCAAAATTAGATTAAAATTAAAGAAGATGAAAAAAAGATTTAATTAAAATCTTTTTTTTAAGCTTAAAAATCTGAAGGAATTTATCTTATTTTATATTACTAGAAATAAATTAACATATATTATTTTTTATACATGAGATTTTTTAATAAGCAGAAAATTGATTCCTGGTTAAAAACATTCAAAATGACTTAAAAACAACTTAAAATGTGTTTTTAAGTGAATCTCACGAAGAAAATTATTTAAAGAAGAGTTTGAATTTTCAGTAAAAAAGTAAATTTTTAATGCAAATATTTTAGTGAAAATGCGATTTTTTTGTGAAAATGTAATTTTTTAGTGAAAAAGTGAATTTTTAGTGAAAATTTTAACTTTAAGTGAAAATTTTAATTTTAAGTGAAAATGTGAATTTTTAGAGAAAATTTGAATTTTTAGTAAAAATTTGAATTTTTAGTAAAAATTTGAATTTTTAGTAAAAATTTGAATTTTTAGTGAAAATGTGAATTTTTAGTGAAAATTTGAATTTTTAGTGAAAATTTGAATTTTTAGTGAAAATGTGAATTTTTAGTGAAAATTTGAATTTTTAGTGAAAATTTGAATTTTTAGTGAAAATTTGAATTTTTAGTAAAAATTTGAATTTTTTAGTGAAAAATTGAATTTTTTAGTGAAAAATTGAATTTTTTAGTGAAAAATTGAATTTTTTAGAGAAAAATTTAATTTTTTAGTGAAAAATTGAATTTTTTAGTGAAAAATTGAATTTTTTAATGAAAAATTGAATTTTTTAGTGAAAAATTGAATTTTTTAGTGAAAAATTGAATTTTTTAGTGAAAATTTGAATTTTTAGTGAAAATTTGAATTTTTAGTGAAAATTTGAATTTTTAGTGAAAATTTGAATTTTTAGTGAAAATTTGAATTTTTAGTGAAAATTTGAATTTTTAGTGAAAATTTGAATTTTAGTGGAAATTTGAATTTTTTAGTGAAAATTTGAATTTTTAGTGAAAATTTAAATTTTTTAGGGAAAATTTGAATTTTTTAGGGAAAATTTGAATTTTTAAGTGAAAATTTGAATTTTTAGTGAAAATTTGAATTTTTAGTGAAAATTTGAATTTTTTAGTGAAAATTTGAATTTTTAGTGAAAATTTGAATTTTTTAGTGAAAATTTGAATTTTTAGTGAAAATTTATACACTGTGCCAAGTGAGTGTTTAGTGATGAAATAAATTTGTGGTGAGTACTGTAATATAAAGCTGTCAATCCTTTACGTACTTTCTGTTCATCCTTAAGTCTTTTTGAGAGTTGTAGGTGTTCAAGTTATTCGGGAAGACGTTTTCTAAGGTTCCCGAGATATGTACGTGTTTGAAAAATCTTATTGAACTTTGGGTAATTTTAGTGAGGGTGAAACTTATTTCCCAGAAGGAATCTTCAAGTTTTCTTATATATATGAATGTGGATGTGCATCAGTGAAACTAATGAAAGTCACGTATTGAAGATTAAGAGAGAATATTTCATAAATAATAAAAATTATCGAGATATTTTATTATATAACAGGTAAACCAAATGCATTTCAATTAATTTATGGCATTTTTTAATTACAGAATATTACGTTGTGTGAATAAAACAACTAAAATTCCCATGATAATTGAATTTAGACTTTACGATCAGTTTTCCGCCATCAACACCAACACCATCATTAATTTTGGGAGTAACACTTTGTGAGAAAAGAAATGTCCACTGATTGGGAAAAAGTGTTTTTGTTGTTAATCATTTTATGAGGAGGAAAAAGAAGAAGAAGATGATGATGGTGATATTTTGTCGTGTTTTCTATAAAACGGGACGAAGTGTAAATGTTTGTGTTTTATAACGGTTTTTAGGTTCTGCAACATTATCATCAGTTACAAATGCGTTTTTTCTATATAAATTTTGGACACAATGATTTTGTTGTTGTTGTTGTTTTTTGAAAAAAAAATAACCTCTTAGAATATTTTCTCATAACCACAAAAGGCTGGCAATTTGAGAACTTTTTTTGTCTAATGTTGCCAATGTTCATCATGTATGTTGGAAAAGAGGAATATATACTGCGTAGACATTCATGCCACTATTGAAACTGAAATAACAAAAATACTCACCAAAAAAAAAAAAAGTAACATGAAACAGGTGTGGCTCGTATACTTCAGTAAATGGCCAAAAAAAGACTTAAATAAAAAACGACCAATATCATCAGCTCAATGGAGTAAAAGAATAAGGATTTCAAAGTTTTAATAGAAAATAGAAAAAAAAAAACCAACAACAAACGTAAAAACTTCAAACCCAAAATGAACAACATAAAGTTTAATCTTTTTTCTTCTTCTTCTTCAAATACAATTTCGAAAAGAAGACTTTATGCCTCGTTATTTCCTTCATTTTCCTCCTTTTCAAAATGTTTCTTTAGTTTTAAGGTCAATTTTGTTAAGTAGTTTTTCTGTTATTGTTGTTATTGTTGTTGTTGCTGATGTTGCAATTGCTATTGCCAGAACGCATTATCGTATGGCATCTCGTTTTATATCACATCACATCTATTTTGTTGCCAACATTTCATATTGTCATATATTGCAATTTTAGTTGTTTTTGTATTTTCCCTCCATTTGCCAATGCGATACCAGGAATGTTTATTGTATTTTGTGTTGAGAAATTAAAGTCTTAAAATTTGAAATCTATTCAATACATGAACATTTTCTTCTATCTTCTGGTTATTGACCAGAAAAAAAAAAGAAGAAAACTTTACACTTTGAACTTTATTTAACTGTTAAAGTCATATTTTTTGTTTTATAACGAAAAGAAAAATGCACTGAAATGTTATTTTGTTTTTGGCGTTTTGGGAAAATTTCAGTTTGAAAAAAGAAAAACAATAGTAATTGACAGATTTTAATAAGGAGCTTGTCAACATGGTATGATAGTTTGACCACTCGAGAGAGTTAAGGAATAAAATTAAAGTGAAATAATTTTCTTAATTTTTAAAGAAATCACACTTAAGCAGACACTCGACTCTTCCGAAGAGTCATTTTGGTACTTGTTCCATTTGTTGTGTTTCAGATCTTTGAAGCTATTGGTCGCAGATTTTAATTATTTACAAGCTCATGCTTCAGAAGTTTATTAACTCTTAGGACACCATTTGTCATACCTTGAATTTTATTTGAAAAAGATTCAACAATAAATTATAAAAATTTGGCATGCGATGAAAAATTTACTGAAATACTTCATTTAGAGCCCAAAAATCACATCCATGGACCAAACATGCAGTGCTGGTATATGTTTGAACAATACTGCTCTATTCTGCAATCTCTATATCCGATCTAAATATAGATTTTATTAAACATAACTTTTTAATTCCAATCAATCATTTAAATTTGGACTAAAAACAATTAAATCGAGAGTGGGGAACATTAGAGTCCAAACTATGTCCTTAGGGTCGAAACGAACTTAACCTATTCTCAAACTTTAAATGGGTAAGAACGTCACCTTTCTTGGTATAAAGGTTGTATTTGTGATATAATGTGCCCAGTGGGCCACATTTGGTAGGCAGAACTGGCGCTGTGGGATAAACCAAACGTATTAAGTAGTTCCAAAGTGACAAAATTATAAAAAATAAAGTGTTTAATGGGGCCTTAGAATGTAAAGATTATATTCCAAAATCACAAGTTATTAATTTTAAAATGGAATATACTTTTGGAAACCTTAGTGTGTTTGTAATCAGTTCGTATAAGGTATTCCAGATTCAAAAAAATTCCAATTTTGTTGCAGATTTATTTCAAAAAAATGATTATGCCCCAGTATGCAATCTATAAAAAAACAGTCTTATTACTTTGATAGTTAAGTTCTCTGAAGGCAGTTTAATTTCATATTAATGTTGATGTTATTCTTTCAGGCACCCGTTAGGAAATTATATCCCTTACAAATTTAAAAAAATACTTAAAACATATAAAAATCTGTTTTCACTAAGCCAGCTGACAGCTGTAACAAATTCAATTCGGATAACTTATATCTATGCGATACCTGTTACCCTTAAGAAACCTTTGTTCGCACAGTACAGATATTCGCTGAGTTCACTAGCTCACATACTTCCATTAATGAAAGTATATGAGAGTTAGTATTTCTGAAGAGTCCATTTGTTATCCCATAGAATTATGTAGTTTTTCATAGCGACATGTAAATATCACTGAAATGACGATCATTCGTGTTACAGAACTTCCGCTTCTCACAAAAAAATCTTTATGTCCACAAAAATTAACAATTTAGTATGAAAAAAATAATGTTGTCAAACTTGTCATCAGAAAAACTTTGGTCACTTAGCAAATATTCACTTTTTCAATTGGAATTGTTTTTGACACATTTTAGTACTTAAAATTCCGTTTGTGTTTGTCACAAAACTCACTATGTCATTATAAATAACTTGTCAGTAACAATTCATTCCATCACTAAAAATTACCTTTTTTACTTAAAATTCGCATTTTCCATAAGAAACTATGGATCTAAGAATTTTATTTTCCATTAGAGAAGTCATTTTGTCACTAAAAATTTACTTTATCACTAAATATTCATTTGTCAAAAAAAAATAATTTTTCGTTAAAAAATCGTATTAAAAAATCAGTTAAATTCTTTTATTACGAAAAATTTATTGTGACACGAAAAGTTTACTTTGTCATAAAAAATCTTTGGTAAAACATAATTTTTTCGCTAAAACCGGAAATTTTTTTTATTAAAATTTCCTTTGTCATTAAAAATGCAAGTTTTTCTTAAAAATTCTATTTCATTCTTTTTTGTCACAAAAATACTCATTTTGTCATGTTTTAAAATTAGATTCATTATTTATTAGATTTATTTTCCAAAATCCTCTTTAAATAAAATGATGCGATCAGCCGTGTGTTAAATATTTACGTGTGTTTCAAAGTGTTTATTTGGTGTCATTGCGTATCATATGCACCACTTTGTACGTTTGTCTTATAACACCCCTGGGATGTTTCTTTCTTAAGTCTTTCGTTTTTTTTTTTTTGTTTCTTAATAATGTTTCTTTAGCTTGTTTGTTATGGTACTTTGTTTAAATACATAAATGTTAGTATGTATGAATGTTGGTGTTGTGTGATTATTGTAAATGTTTAACACAAAAAATCTACACAATCTTATAACAAGCATCTCTTAAAATCTAATAAAAGCTGCAACAATTGCAACAACAGAAAAAAAGCGTAAAAGAAAAAGAAAATACTTTGACAGTTTGCAACATGTTCTTTGTTGTTAAAAATTTTTAACTTCTGTGTTGTCTGGCAGCTTATAGTTTCACTATTATTGTAGTTGTTATTGTTGTTGTTGCTTTTTAAATGCTATGTTGCAAGTGTTACTATTACAACATCTAATAATGTTGACGGTAAACGTTTGAAATTTTGAACAGAAATACAGAAAACACAACTTTTCCACTATTTTTGGTGGACATTTTTTTTCATGAGGAGAATTTAACTTGAGAAAAAAGCGGCTTAATCATAAAACAACCAAATTTAAAGTTTAAGGCTGGGAGAAACATTTTTGTGACATATAACTTTAAGCTTATACAAGATAACCCATTGACATTCCTGGAATCTCAAGGAAAAACTACTTTAAATGTTCCCTCAAGTTTACAATTAAAATCTAAATCAAGTGTTTCAGTTATCAAAAACTTTAATAAATTCATTCATGATTTCCTATCAATAATTCAACACTTAAAAAGCTAACACTTGACCACTGTCTAAGTTCAGTTCCTTAAAAATATACTCTCATTTATTAGAAACCTATAATTAAATACTTATCATATCAAATTCATGATATACTTCTTTTTATACTTCATATCTACTTCAGATTAGCTGCTTTAAAATGATAACTTCATTGTTATGTTGTTTTGAAAAAAATCACTCTTTTTTGTCTTTAAATAACAAAAATCAAAATCATAATTTTTTCATTTCAAGTGTTTAAATTTTGATGATTTTAATGTGATTTTTGCTTTTTGTTTTCGAGAAAGAGAGAGAGAGAGAACTGATATTTTGAAGATCGTGTCAACATCATCAATATTATACACTTTGATATTATCATTATTTTGAAGACCCATATCATTTAAGCTCTTTTTTTATGATCAATTGTTTAGAGGAGAAAATACACACAAAAAAATTGAGTTAACTGACACAATGGCAAATGAACGATAACCTACAAAACAAACGAAATATTTGGAAAAATCTAAAAAGATATTTAAAGGAATTTCATCAGTAAAAGGAGACTTTTATATCAGCTATATAATGCGTGAATCAAATCACCAGCTCATCTGCTAGTCCAGTTTCTACTACAGCATTATGTTCAGTTACTAGATCGACTAATGCTGCGATGCTCAAATTTAGCTTTCGGCTGAACTTCTATATTAGTTCTAGATTAAGTTCTAGTTCAGTATGTACTTAAAGCTCAGTTTCTGATTTTATATATATTTTAGTTTTATATTAAGTCCTGTTTCTACTCCAGTCTCCTTTTTTGGATTGGCTTATGAAACAAATGTAGGTTAGTTTGAGACCTAGATGGAATAGTAAATATAGTGCTACATACTATTCTAATTCAGATCCTAGTTTAACTTCCAGTTAAACCTCTTGTTCAGTTCATAGCTGAGATTCTAGTTTAGCCTATTTCTGCTTCCAAATCAGTTTATATTTTAGTGTTAAATTATATTCCAGTTCAGTTTCCAGGTTAGATCCCAGTTCAGCTCTTAATTAAGACCTTATTTCAGCTTCTCGAACGGCTTTTGATTGCAATTCAGCTTTAATTCCGTCATAAACATGTCATTGTATATACTGCATGCTCTTTCAAATCAAATTAGAATTTACCTTTAGTGTCCAGTTCAGTGTCTACTTCAGCTATTACTTTCAGTTTACTACTCAGTTCAACTAGAAACTGTTCTTAATTCAGTTTTATACTCGGTTTTAGATTAAGTTCTAGACTCAGTTGTATTTTCAGTTTTCAGATTTAATTTTACTTCAGTTGTATATTAATTCCTGCATTAAGATCAGGATTCAGATATATTTTTTTGGTTTTAGTTCTAGCTCGGTTCTAGATTCAGTTATTTATAAATTTACTGATTCAGACCTTCATAAGTTGAGTTCTAATTCAGTTCTTGATTCAGTCTTTGTTTCTGTTCTTGATCCAGTTCTTGTGTCAGTTCTTCATTTAGTTCTGTATCCAGTTCTTAATTCAGTTCCTGTTTCAGTTTTTGATTAAGTTATGTCTTGATGAGTTCATTCTTAATTTGTTTCATGGTTCAGTTCTGGATTCACTTTTTTCTTCAGTATTCGACACAGGTATTGATTTAGAACTTGATTCAGTTCTTAGTTCAGTTCTTTATTCAGTTATGTCTCAGTATTTATTCGTTTCTTCTTTTAGTTCTCGACACAGTTCCTTATTCTGTTCAATGTTCATAATTCAATTATTGATTCATTTTTTTAATTCAGTTCTTAATAAATCATTTGATTCGGTTCTTGGTTCAGGTCATGACTCAGGTCTTGATTCTTTTCTTGATTTAATTTTTGATATAGTTCTTGACTCAGGTCTTGACTCAATTCTAGTTTATTTAAAGTTCAGTTCAAGTTCAGTTCAAGTTCCGTTCAAGTTCAGTTCAAGTTCAGTTCAAGTTCAGTTCTAATTCAGTTCTAGTTTAGTTCTAGTTCACTATTAGTTTAGTTTTAGTTCAGTTCTAGTTTAGTTCTAATTTAGTTCTACTTCAGTTCTAGTTCAGTTCTACTTCAGTTCTATTTTAGTTCTAGTTCAGTTCTTGTTCAGTTCTAGTTTAGTTATAGTTCAGTTCTTGTTCAGTTCTAGTTTAGTTCTAATTTAGTTCTACTTCAGTTCTAGTTCAGTTCTACTTCAGTTCTATTTTAGTTCTAGTTCAGTTCTTGTTCAGTTCTAGTTTAGTTCTAGTTCAGTTCTTGTTCAATTCTAGTTCAGTTCTTGTTCAGTTCTTGTTCAGTTCTAGTTCAGTTCTTGTTCAAGTTCAGTTACTTCACTTTCTTCTACAATTCTAGTGCATTTATCAAAATAAGACTTTATTGTTGCTTTGTTGCCACCAACTGTAGGGTACCAATTTGAAAAGAAATTCACATGTAATATTTGACTTGGTCATTGAAAAAATTACAATTATTATGATTTTTTACTATTGTTGTTATTGTAAATGTTTGATTTTGATAGAGAGTAAGTTTGTTTGTTTGTATTCATACAGATTTGTTTGTTTATTAGGCAAAAATACTAAACATGCCTTCATGCCACACAATACAAAAGACAACAACAATAACATTTTTATTCGAAATCGAATACAAAATGCAAGTTACTCGATTATAGAAATCGTTTGGTTACGCCAATGTCGTTGTTATTTTGGTAGAGATGGCGATTGTGGTGGTTAAGGTGGATTATGCTCTTTCTTTGTTGCTATAACATCTACTGCTATTGCTGCTGATGAAGATAATGATTGTAGAGATATATACTTTTGTTGGTGGTTTTTTTACAATGACTTGCCTGGCAATTGTGGCAGTCATCTCTTGTCTAGGTAGTCATTTGAAAAAATCTTTATATATTTGATCATATGTTTGCGTTTATGTAGTTTTATGATCAAAACAAAACTTGGTCCATGTTATTTTTGCAATATGAGTACCATTTAAGTGAAATCACATTTTTTGAGGGTATAAAAAAAAACTTTTGTTGATGTTTGTCTCCTTATTTTGCAAAGACTGAAATGATAACGTTACTGATTCGTTAGAGGTGGTAACTTTCTAAGCATTAAAAATTCGCTTTGATTGGGGGAAAATAAATGAAAGGGTTAAAAAGTCAATATGTCAGCAAATAATATGGAAAAAATTATATAAAATGACTAAAAAGATTATTGTTAATAACAATATGAGAAAAAGATTTTAATATGATATATGAGTTTATATATAGTTTTTTTGCTTTAAAAGTCTTAAAATATATAAATTGTCTAAGGCTGCTATTTGTCTGCAACTTTTATTTTAAGTGACAAGGTTAGGGACTCATAAACTTAAACCAGGTCAAATTCATAAAATCCGCTTGTTAAAGCAGCAGACGACCACTTTTCAACACAAAATTTATGTAAAACCCCCCAAAACATTCCCCCTTTGAATGTTTTATATCCAAATGCCAATTGTCTTTAACATGAAAATGACAATAAAACGAAAATGAAAAAGGAAAAAGGCGATAGCGTGTTAAGGCTCTAAGCACTTGTCATTATTTATGAAAAAAAACTAAAATAAAAATGAATTAAATTTACAACATTTAAACGAAACGAAATCAAATGAACAAAAAAGTTCATGTTAAAAGTATTAAATGACTTGGCAACAGAGGATACAAAAAATAATATAGATTAAATATATTTTAAATATAAACAAAATAAAAGCGACGAACGATAAACTACCAGACAATACAACAGAAAATTTCTCTTCATTTATGCGGATACTTTTATAGAAAATTCTGTTCATTGAAAATTTCTCTTTATTTAAGAGGAAATTCTAAAATTTCTTTAATTTAGAAAATTTCTCTTTATTAAAGAGGAAATTTTCTATAGAAAATTTCTCTTTATTAAAGAGGAAATTTTCTATAGAAAATTTCTCTTTATTAAAGAGGAAATTTTCTATAGAAAATTTCTCTTTATTAAAGAGGAAATTTTCTATAGAAAATTTCTCTTTATTAAAGAGGAAATTTTCTATAGAAAATTTCTCTTTATTAAAGAGGAAATTTTCTATAGAAAATTTCTCTTTATTAAAGAGGAAATTTTCTATAGAAAATTTCTCTTTATTAAAGAGGAAATTTTCTATAGAAAATTTCTCTTTATTAAAGAGGAAATTTTCTATAGAAAATTTCTCTTTATTAAAGAGGAAATTTTCTATAGAAAATTTCTCTTTATTAAAGAGGAAATTTTCTATAGAAAATTTCTCTTTATTAAAGAGGAAATTTTCTATAGAAAATTTCTCTTTATTAAAGAGGAAATTTTCTATAGAAAATTTCTCTTTATTAAAGAGGAAATTTTCTATAGAAAATTTCTCTTTATTAAAGAGGAAATTTTCTATAGAAAATTTTTCTTTATTAAAGAGGAAATTTTCTATAGAAAATTTTTCTTTATTAAAGAGGAAATTTTCTATAGAAAATTTCTCTTTATTAAAGAGGAAATTTCTATAGAAAATTTCTCTTTATTAAAGAGGAAATTTTCTATAGAAAATCTCTTTATTAAAGAGGAAAATTTCTATAGAAAATTTCTCTTTATTAAAGAGGAAAATTTCTATAGAAAATTTCTCTTTATTAAAGAGGAAAATTTCTCTTTATTAAAGAGGAAAATTTCTATAGAAAATTTCTCTTTATTAAAGAGGAAAATTTCTATAGAAAATTTCTCTTTATTAAAGAGGAAAATTTCTATAGAAAATTTCTCTTTATTAAAGAGGAAAATTTCTATAGAAAATTTCTCTTTATTAAAGAGGAAAATTTCTATAGAAAATTTCTCTTTATTAAAGAGGAAAATTTCTATAGAAAATTTCTCTTTATTAAAGAGGAAAATTCTATAGAAAATTTCTCTTTATTAAAGAGGAAAATTTCTATAGAAAATTTCTCTTTATTAAAGAGGAAAATTTCTATAGAAAATTTCTCTTTATTAAAGAGGAAAATTTCTATAGAAAATTTCTCTTTATTAAAGAGGAAAATTTCTATAGAAAATTTCTCTTTATTAAAGAGGAAAATTTCTATAGAAAATTTCTCTTTATTAAAGAGGAAATTTTCTATAGAAAATTTCTGTTTATTAAAGAGGAAATTTCTATAGAAAATTTCTCTTTATTAAAGAGGAAAATTTCTATAGAAAATTTCTCTTTATTAAAGAGGAAATTTTCTATAGAAAATTTCTCTTTATTAAAGAGGAAATTTTCTATAGAAAATTTCTCTTTATTAAAGAGGAAATTTTCTATAGAAAATTTCTCTTTATTAAAGAGGAAATTTTCTATAGAAAATTTCTCTTTATTAAAGAGGAAATTTTCTATAGAAAATTTCTCTTTATTAAGGAGGAAAATTCTATAGAGAATTTCTCTTTATTAAAGAGGAAAATTTCTATAGAGAATTTCTCTTTATTAAAGAGGAAAATTTCTATAGAGAATTTCTCTTTATCAATGAGGAAATTACTTTCTAATATTTCAATAGAATTTAAGGCGTATATTTCTCTTGATATGATGCGATTTTTGTCAGAATGTATTAAAACTCTTTTGCACCAATTTTGCGTAGATAATTAAACATGTTCTTTCATCATTTCTTAATGTTAACAAATCTTTAAAATATTTCACTTCCCCATTCCGTAGATTTTTTATATAAATAAAAACATTTAACAAAATTATAAAAATATTTTTTTTTCTTTGATTTCTCTTGTTTTAATATTTCTAAGCAAATGGTTGATATAACAATATAATTGTCCCCTCAAACCAAATAATAATTTTTTACAGCAATTACAATACGAGTATGATCATTTTGTTCAAAATAGATGAGAAACACAAGTAAATGCACTTGAGCACACGTTGAATTAAGTACTTTAGAGTCATATAAATATCCAACTATTCATCTTTCAAGAGTTGTTTAGTTAGACGGATGGATGGCTTGTTGGATGATTGTATGGGTTTATGGTTGTATAAATGAATGGCTGATGGATGGTACTTACCCTCTACTACTCGCTCTCCTAAAGACAACATTTGTAATGATTCTTAAACATTTGAGAGTGTCTTTTTTTTTGGCTTAAATTTTTATTTATATTATGGTTGGTTTTATTTGATTTTGGGTTTTTGTCTTCAGCATGATCATGATCATCATCATTATCATCATCTCATTCATATTATTGTATTAAGGCTATAAAATTTCATTATGATACCCTGATTTTTTTCTGTTTACCAAAATACTACCATAAAATAATAAGAATCTGCTCTTCTAATCAAGTGTTTTTTGCGCTTTGAAAAAAACGTTAAGAAAAGTTAATTTTTTATATTTTATTACAATGAAACAACAACAAAGACTAAAAGAAGTACAAAGCGAAAATAAAATCAAAACAATCTTTAGATGTTGTTGTATATTTGCAATAACATTAATGACCTCTTGACTGACATATCAAGACGCCTACACATTTTGTGGTCTGTTTTATTAAATACACTCTCTTTCGACATCTTTTAACTACGAGACTGTGGGAAATATCTCGATTGGTTTTTAGAGTGTTTATTGGGGTTCGGAGCTGGAAATAAAAATCTACAAAATTAATTAGGTTTGTTGTTATTTCATTGTTGTTGGTGAAAAGCAATTTAACTTATTCTAATAATAAAACTTAAAAAAAAAGAGCGCTTCAGTTCATGAATCGGGTTCAAATAATTATAAATTCATACAACATTTTCTATAGAAAATTTCTCTTAATATAAGACAAAATTTCTATAGAAAATTTCTCTTAAATATAAGACAAATTTCTATAGAAAATTTCTCTTAAATATAAGACAAAATTTCTATAGAAAATTTCTCTTAAATATAAGACAAAATTTCTATAGAAATTTCTCTTAAATATAAGACAAACTTTTCTATAGAAATTTTCTTTAAATTATAAGACAAACTTTCTTAGAAATTCTCCTTAATTATAAGACAAACTTTCTATAGAAATTTCTCTTAAATATAAGACAAACTTTCTATAGAAATTTTCACTTAATATAAGACAAACTTTCTATAGAAATTTCTTTATTATAAGACAACTTTCTATAGAATTTTCTCTTAAATATAAGACAAACTTTCTATAGAAATTTTCTCTTAAATATAAGACAAACTTTCTATAGAAATTTTCTCTTAAATATAAGACAAACTTTCTATAGAAATGTTGTCTTAAATATAAGACAAACTTTCTATAGAAATGTTGTCTTAAATATAAGACAAACTTTCTATAGAAATGTTGTCTTAAATATAGGACAAACTTTCTATAGAAATTTTCTTTTAAATATAAGACAAACTTTGTATAGAAATTTTCTCTTAATTATAAGACAAACTTTCTATAGAAATGTTCTCTTAAATATAAGACAAACTTTGTATAGAAATTTTCTCTTAAATATAAGACAAACTTTCTATAGAAATTTTCTCTTAAATATAAGACAAACTTTCTATAGAAATTTTCTCTTAAATATAAGACAAACTTTCTATAGAAATTTTCTCTTAAATATAAGACAAACTTTCTATAGAAATGTTGTCTTAAATATAAGACAAACTTTCTATAGAAATGTTGTCTTAAATATAAGACAAACTTTCTATAGAAATGTTGTCTTAAATATAGGACAAACTTTCTATAGAAATTTTCTTTTAAATATAAGACAAACTTTGTATAGAAATTTTCTCTTAATTATAAGACAAACTTTCTATAGAAATGTTCTCTAAATATAAGACAAACTTTGTATAGAAATTTTCTCTTAAATATAAGACAAACTTTCTATAGAAATTTTCTCTTAATTATAAGACAAACTTTCTATAGAAATTTTTTTCTTAAATATAAGACAAACTTTCTATAGAAATGTTGTCTTAAATATAAGACAAACTTTCTATAGAAATGTGGTCTTAAATATAAGACAAACTTTCTATAGAAATTTTCTCTTAATTATAAGACAAACTTTCTATAGAAATTTTCTCTAAATTATAAAGACAAACTTCTATAGAAATTTTCTCTAATTATAACAAACTTTCTATAGAAATGTTGTCTTAAATATAAGACAAACTTTCTATGGAATTTTCTCTTAAATACAAATACAAAATTTCTATAGAATTGAAAAAAATATTGTATTCCGTTTTTATATAAAAAATCGAAACTTTTTTAACTAAAAGTGCAAAATTTATTTCGTTTTTTTAAAACATTTTTCGTTTTATAAAATTTTTTCTACGTTAAATCTATTTCTTCTATAAAAACAGTTTCGAAAAAAATTTAGTCTCCGTTTATATCTCCTACTCTCGAAATGGTATAATTTATACCCGCATGCTGAGTAGCGAAGCCCAACTTCGTCTCGGTAATATACGACCAAAATTAAAATATTTTGTCGTAATTTCTCTTTAATCTCATCTTCATTCATTATGGCGCTCGTTCCACGAAAATTCAAAAATATTCTTCCTTTCTCATCGGGTTTTAATGGGTAAAATTTCGGTACAAACATTTCGAGCCTTTAAAAGAAACCCCTCCTGTTCGAGCTGAATTTTCCACTATCCACGTTTTCATCGTTTTCTTCTCTCCATCTTAAGATTCAACTCTTTGGCATGATTATCAAGTCTCGAAATCAACCGATTGCGAACGGGAATGTTTTGCTGGAACTGCTGTTGTGACCAATTTTTTTTCTTGTTTCGTAAACAAAAAGGATCACGATCACTTGCTTTGACATATGGACTATGGGTCTATTGACACCCATTTGGGACGTTCATCTATCTTACTATGCCCCATCTTTGGAGTTACGTTTTTTATCTTTATCCTTGGATTTGGCTTTGAAAGTTGTAGTGGTCGTGGTAGTTGTTGTAGTGGTAGTCTCATGATCCTTTATCAGCTTCTTTGGCAGGTTTGGTTTTGGTCTTGGCTGTGTGAGTGGTAGTGGTAGTTGAAACCTCTCTTTTAAGTAAAACTTATAGAAATTATCATGAAATAGACATAAATCACAATTTAATGGTAATTCTGTCTGTGTCTCTACATCCTGGGATGATTTGAAGTCTTGTGTGTCTTTGGAATTCGGTGATGATTCATTGTTAGCAGGAGAAGGTGTTGGTTTAGGGTATTAAAGCCATTTTATTTAAATCCTCTAAAGGTTCTAAAAATTCCACTGATTTAACAACATTTTCATCCGTCACTTTTTGTATTTTGTTAGGGAAATCATCAACGGTTTGGGTGGATTTTTCTTTATCTTCCGGTTTGTCAGGCTGATAACCATATTCTGTGTTAATTGAGGTTTCTGTTCTCTGGGTGTAAGCTCCTGTTCCCAAACCTCCCCCACCCGAGGTTTTAGAAAAATCTTCTGTGGTAGAGTTTGCTGTCGGAGGAGGTTTGAACTGTTGTTGCATTAAATAGGTGGCAATTTGGAGATTGCCTATGGCGGTTTGTAATCCAAGTATATCTGTAGTTACTGGCAGTGGTATAAGAGTAGCTGGCTGCATTATAACCACATTTTCCCCATTAGGAGTTTGTTTTATTTCGGCGGTTCTGTAGTGGGTGCTGGCGTCAATGGTTTAGTGAAAGCTCTTCTGAGGTTAATGGGTGTTCCAATTAAAATTTTCTCCTCTTGCTGATGTTCTTCTAGATCCGGCTTAATTTCAGTTTCACTGGAGCCTTTTGAGGTATTTCCTCCTCATCTATGGAGATGACTTTCAACAGTTCTTTGGGATTTTCTTTCGTCTCTTCATGTAGTTCCTGTTGGTTATTTGCTGCTTCCTGTTGTATCATTTCATATTCTCCTCTTCTTCTTTTCTAAATTTTCTTTGCTTTTCTTTTGTTTTTCTAATTTGCGGCTTGTTCTGCTTTGGCCAAAGCATCTAACATGGCCTGTTGTTTCCTTTTCTGCATTTCTTCCTTTTCCATTTGTTGTCTTCTCTCCATATCTAAACGTTCTTGCTCTAATTGTTGTTGTTTCTTTATCCTCTCCTCTTCTATTTCCTCTTCTCGGCGATGTCTTTCTATTTCCCATCTTCTGAGAGATTCTCTCTCCTGCAGCTGCTGCTTAATAGCCATATGATATTCCGCTGCCTTACGTTTTTATCTAAGCGTTCTGCCATTATATGAGGCTCTACAGGAGCATTTTGTCCTCTCAAATAACTGGAAGATTGTAAAGATTGGTGTATCATCTTCACTGTCTTTAAGATCATGAAGACACGACTCAACCATCCTGGACCATTTTGTTTATTCTGTATAGACTCTTGGTGTTTGATTGTAACACCATTTGGCTCTCTCACGCTCTTCCTGGGAATGTTGGGTGTAAATTTCTGATTCATCGGTATGATGTATTTGATAGGTGTTAGACGTAGAAATCTCACGTTGTAGAGGAGTTGAAGGTGAATTAGAGGACTCATAGTAACTTAAAGAAAAAGAAAGCAATAAAATATTAAAAGTGCTCTACTCTCTCATTGTTCCATTAAAATCTCACCCTCCTGTTGGATAATTTTTAATATTTCCTGATACCTCCAAACCATCATCATTGTCATAAGCTGCCTCCATTATTTGTTGTTGAATGGGGGCACCTCTTCCCTTGACAATATAAGTTTTATTTAAAATATGTTCTTCATTTTGATGTTGTTGACCTTTTCCCATTCTCATCAGTTGCTTTTGCTGTTGCTGCTGTTGATTTGTTATTGTTCTCTTTGCTCTCCTGTTTACATATTCTAAACCTTCCCCCGATAACAAAACTGTTGCTATCCATAGCACTTGTTATACTCTCCACCTGACTGGCCCCATCATTGAACCAAATATTGGGTGTATGAATATTTTTGGGAGATCACTTAAATATCCAAAGTATCCTCTTCCTGGCAACCGTTATGTATAGGATTCCCGTTAATTGTTGTAATTGATTGTTATTGTTGTTAGTCGATGGTGCTGTTGGTTACCTGGTTCCATACTAATAACTTGTGTGTTATGTGGATTCAAACATAACTTTAAAGGAATTTTATCCTGCTGTTGTTGTTGCTGTTGTTGATTATACACAAAATAATCACCCCGGTGACGTATAACTGGTAAACTAGGACTTCTGATACGTGTCGTTTGATTTTGTATTCTCCCTTTGGCTGTTTGCAAAGTATTCGGTACAAGTTCTACATAAGAATATTTTCGTTGTCCAGGTTGTTGTTGTGACATCATGCTTGTAGTATTATGACGTTGATTGAGTAAAGGACGATTTCTTCTCATTTTCATATATGTTTGAGTTTCACCCATATCCTCAAATCTGCCTCATTACCCATATCATCTAGAAAATC
>PYHX02000413.1:91105351-91141711 GCA_004302925.2 Cochliomyia hominivorax | reverse complement strand
GATCATCATGCATTTCAAGAGACTTCATTCCTAAGCCCATATTACCATAAGTCTTAATATTATTTCAAATTGCGTCTATGGACTACAGTAGTTAAACTGATCCAGGAAGTGATTCTATAGCCTTGAAGATAGATCTGCTTTGAAATACCATAATTGCATCTAAGGGGATTCAGTGTAGACTATTCTGGGAGTAATTGAATGCATCAATTTTTCCCGCTAATAATTTTTTTTATTAATTGGAAATCTCAAATTCGAGACATTATAGCTCCGACTATCCATCGTGATTAAGCCTATATTTTCCATATAAATAGACTTCGCACGTATTGGACATCTATTGGATATAAATTATAATGAATTTTCATTAAAAATGTTATAAACCAGATTTAAGCTCTTATAGCTTATCTCTTGCCCATGATCCTTCTATAGCGATATTTTTTAAAAGCCGTTTTACTGGACTCCAATGATAATAAATTCAGCCAACTAAATCAAAAGTTATAGAATAATTTAAAAACAAATTTAGTAAATTTTCAATTAAAATTTTTAAGACCTGAGCTACATCGATTTGAGCCTCTAGAGCTTAGCTACTTCTACAGTGATATCTATAGTGATACACTCTAAATCAAGTCAACTAATTAAAATTATAGAATAACTAAAAAATATATAATTAAATTTAATTTAAAAATTTTATTTTTTGGGATACGCAGATTTGAGCCCTATAGTTAGACCGTGATCATTCTATAGTGATGTATTTGTAAAGCTGTGGTGTAAGACTCAACTGGCTAGTTTAAAGAAGAATTCTAAATAAATCTATTAGAAATGTTAAAAAAATATTTCATTAAAATTATTAAAGAATAGAGCTTCCCCTATTTGAGCCACTATAACTTTGTCCATGATCGCTTATCCTGATATTTTGTAAAGCTATATTGCTACACTCTAGTGCTATTTCGAGTTAGAAATTTAAATAAATCTAGCATACAAATCAAAAGTTATAGAATAATAGAATAGAGCGATTAGTTCCTTAAGTGATCGCAGGCTGATATCAGGGTTGGGTAATTGGACTGTTATATAAGAACACTAAAAGAACATAACAAGGAGTCCTCAGAATGTTGGAGATTTTCAAAGAATAAGAGAAAATAAATTTCTCATATTTTTTCAATAATAATATTTAAGACTAAAGATTCCTCAATTTGAGCCACTATAACTTTGCCCATCATCGCTTTATCCTGATATCTTTGTAAAGCTATACTGCTACACTCCTGTACTAGTTCGAAAAAGAAGTTTAATTAAATCCAAACAACTGATCAAATATTATAGAATAATTAGCAAATAATATTTCATTTGTTAAATTTTTGTTCTAAAACCAAAAATTTTTTTAAATGAACGTTGGCTGTTATCAGGGTTGGAAAATTGAATTGTTATGTTATAAACATTAAAGATCATAATAAGGAGTTCTAAAGTATTGGAGATTTGAAAGAATAAAGCTCTCTTAAAAAGCACTTGCAGAACAACCATTTCTGTTTAGAAAAAAAAATACAAAACACGGTACCATAGTGCAAAAGTAAAGGTAAAAAATTTAACTTTATGATATTCTGAGCACTTTATCCCTTAAACGGTGAAAAATTCGAAAACCAAGGTCTTACAGCTTTCCCATGATTTAATGTCTTCTATGTTAATATTTTTTCGTTTGCTTTCCTTATTTATTTTAATCTTTTCCTAATAAATGTAACTAAAACAAGTTTATGTTTAACTAAAACAGATTGAGTTGTTGACTTTTAAGAAAACAATTTCTTATGAACTTCAAAAAAAATATCTGTAACAAAATGTCACCTCTAAAAATGTATTTAATTTAACAATAGAATCTATTATAATTTAAAATTAAATTTAGTCTTTGTTTGTTCCCCTTTAACATCTCTTTTTGTGGGTTAAATTTTTTTTTTTAAGATTTGATTTTAATTAAGCATGATAAATGGTTTCACTTGTTGTTATAAATCTTTTTTATAGCAGGTTTCTATTGTTTAGGGTTTTTGGGTATTGATTTGGTGCAAGAAATAAGAAGCTAAAAGGTACCTCTCAATTCCCCGCTTTATTTAATTTATATACATTTTTTTGGTTTCATATAAAAGAAAACAATGGAGTTTTTTTTGAAATTTCAAAAGAGCTGCTGTTTTTTCTCTACTTCTTTCTATTTTAACACTTTTTTTTAGATATGTGTATCTTTTTTTATACTTCCAGCTGTTAAAATTATTTATTTTTAAAATTTTTTGTAATAAATTTAAATATATCTTGTAATCTTTTTAGTATAAAAATAAGCGTTAAGCTGTGAAGAAAATTGATTTGAAATTAATGCAGGAATTTGTAACACTCTGGCTTTTGTTTTCATTACAAATATCTATCTTCTTCTTCTTATTTATTAAAAATCGATAAAAAAAATTTCGATATATATTCTGTATTTTCTCTTAATTTTTATACGTTTTTAAAAATAATATTTATACCCTACACTACACTATAAATGGTTGGAGTATAACACGTTTGTGCTTGGGCTTGTAACGCACAGGAAATATTGCTACTACCACTTTATATCGTTTGTTTATCGTTTGACTCAGAACCACATTCTGAGTCGATTTAGCGATGTCCGTCCATCTGTCTGGCCGGCAGGCTGGCTGGTTGCCCATGTAAACATTGTCAAATTAATGCAGGCCGCAGATTTAAAGATATTTCAATTAGATATAGCATGTGTCATTGTTTTGATCCAAGGACGAGGGTTATTGAAATAGGTGATCATGGGTCTATTATTCCACCTAGCCCCCATATAAATGTTCCTCCCGGAATGGGGTTTAAAAGTCACAAAAATCCTAAATATAAATCGATTTAATGAAATTTAGCACAAATTGGTCTTATTATATTCTAAAGCGATGTGCGAAATTTAACGATTTCAATAATGGATTGGTCCATTATTTTTTATAGGTCTCATACAAACTATTTCAAACTATCAACTTGAACTACTTTATTTTTAAAAAATAATAGAAATTTACGTTTACATGGACAGCCAGCCGGACAGACAGACAGATAGACAGACGGATGGATGTACATCATTAAAACGACTCAAAAAGTGATTTTGAGTTGAACAGTATACTTAAAGGTGGGTGAAACAGCTTTTTTTATGTTATAAACATCTGCACAAACGCATAATACCCCAAATACATACGTTGGTGTAGGGTATAAAAATGTCTTTATACGACGATCGATCATTAATTTTTGATAATTACTATTTATAAACAACAATGTGGTGTAGTTTAATTAATAGTGGGACTTGCTCGACTATAACTTTTTTATTGGTTTTTATTTCATTTTAAAAATGTTTCTTTTAAAAAATAATATTTCTTAATATAAAAAAAGTAGCATCTTTTCTTTATTAGAAATTTTTTATTATAATTTTTATTGTTTATTGGAAATTATTTTAAATAATTTTTGGACATTTATAGATTGTTTTAACTTCTGTTAGTTTTTTTTTTTTTTTGCTTTTTGTTATAATAAATTTATAAACAAGTTTGTGTTTTAAGTCTTTTGTTTATAAATTTCAACAAATGATGGTTTTCATAAAGAAAAAGGCTAATTAAAGCTTTTCTTTGTAATTAAGTTAAACTATTGTTTAAAAAAGTTTTTCTTTACAAAATTAAGCTCGTATTTTCTTTTTAATATAATTAACTAAAAACACAATAAATGATAAGAAGAAATTAAAAATCTATAAAAAAAAATAGAAATTTTTGTTATTTTTTAATTACTGGACTTTGTGCTAATTAGTTCAAGTCTTTATCATATGGATATTGTTCAGTCCGCTACTGTGTTAGAGGTAATTTGAGTATGTCTTAAGACTGTAAACTGAAAAGATAACAAAAAATAGTTTTTTTGTAAAAAAATCTAATCAAAATTATTTTTAAATAGGATTTTAAATATTTTTTAATGGAATTTAAACAAAAATTGAAAATGTAGCTGCAGAAGGCAGCGCACAAATGATAACCATAGGTCAGTTGGGGAACTCATTAAAGTTCCATCGCAAAGGAGTCTTGAATACGTTTAATTATAAACATATGTTTTTGTAGAAACAGATTGAAACATATTTCGGGAGGACATTTTTATGGGAGGTATCGGAAATATTGGACCGAACAGAGCCAATTTCTATTGGTTTCGTTCCTGGGCAAAAGAAAATAATAATGTATAACAGATATCTCGAAAATTGCGTTCTGTAGAGTGTTAACAACGTTTACATGGACGGCCAGCCAGAGACAGACTGACAAAGGAACTCAGAAAGTGATTCTATGACACATGGTATAGTTGATGCTCTTTTAACCCCTTTTTTCCTTTGATAGTTTTTGAATCTGACGTCATCTTCAAGTATTTCACGTCCAAAAATAAATCCATTTTCGTTTTTTGTTGCTTAGGATATTCCCCACTTTGAAGCTAGTATTTTGGTATAAAGAGAAAGCTATTTCAAAAACTTAAAATTATAATCACCATTAATGGGAATGATCCGAAGAAGCAGATGTAAAAACTAGAAATTGTTGTTTGATTCATTAAAAAAAAATCTGAACTGTTATAAAACCAACGATATATAATTTGTTTCCATTTATTTTACCTAATTCTAAACATGATCTTTGGAAGAGTGCTCGATAATGGATGCAGGATAGCGAGGTCACTTAAGGGTCTGCGCTGATGATTTTTATTTATTTGGCTCATTCCTCTTCTTATCTAGCGGCAAACTATCATAATCAATTGGACCAAGGATCCAAATCTTCTATATGTAGTATTTCGAGAAATCTTTAGTATGCCAAACTTCTTGCAACGGCAGGGTGAGTAATGAGTTATCAATAAATTAATAACTTTACTGTCCAATTCTTGCAAATGCTGCTGACATCAGAATTAGATTTAGATCTCTTCTGAGCTGGATCGAAAGTATTGGAAATATTTCGATGTCATCAAAAATAGTGTTAAAACTCCAGCAGTACTTTAATGATATTTTGAAATTCATAATTATATTTTTTACTTAATCTGAAATATGTGACTTCTTTTGAGGAATATATAATTAGAGTTAATCAGTTCTGTGATGAAATCTCCTGTTATTGATAGATCTAAATTTTCTTAACGAAATCTATTCAAAATCAAAAAAACCATTCACTTCAATAAAAATGTAAAAATCAATTAAATTTCTTGGATCTGAAGTCATTTAAATCAATCTCACATTTAAGTTTGTTATTCTTAATTTACCACAAATCTATAACTTTTTGTTTAAATGACCTTGTACTCCCAATGTTTTTGCTTAAATCACGATGATTGCAAATTAAATTTTTTTTCTTAACTTCAAATAATGTTTGAAAACTCAATAACATCTTTTCCACACAATTAGGTAATTTGAAGTTGAAGTTGGTAAATGTTTTTTTTTTTTACTTTTAACGTCATGGTGACTTTAAATGATGTTGCTGGAGATGATGATGATGATGATGAGGGAAAATTAACAAGATCTAAAGGCAACATCTACAAATAAAGATCCACAAAATTCTCAATTAACTAAACTACAAACCAACGTAAGTAATCAAACAATAGCAATAACAGCAACAAGAAAAAAGTGGGTAACACCTGAGTCAAAAGTAATCATTTGAAGGAATAATAAAAATCTAACACCATTCGAATACAACAAATAAAATAAATAAACAAATGAAAAATAAAAAATAAGTAACTGGCCATGCCAAATTTTCAATGCCCTACACAACAACAAATTCATGTGAAGTAAATACGTTATGTTTCGCACATACACACTCACACCTACACTAACAAATCCCCTCCAAATTCAAATACCAATTTTGAGGGCAAAAATCTCACATATGCGTTAGTATTGTAGTCAAATTAAAATAAATATAAACAGAAATCGATTTACGAAATTATACGAGGGTCAGATCCATAATTTCTTGTAGTCTCCAAAATTCATAAATTTAACATAAATCTTAGTGTTACAATAATGTACTGCACACTTAAGAAAAAAAAACAGAAAATGAAGTTATATGAGGGTCGTTCGTTAATTTCCTGTAACTACCATTTTTAAACTACGATGTGGTGTAGGTTATTAGAAAGTCGGGCTTGACTGACTATACGTTCTTACTTTTATTAGTTATAACTTTTTTCTATGAACCGATTGTGATCATTTTTGAAACGGCATTGAAGTTCACATAACTTATTATTTATCGCTCCATATATTTTAAGGACTTTAAAAAACACTTAGACAAAACTTCATTGAGGTCTGTTAATTTTTTGAATGTGACCATGTGAACAACAGACAGACGGACATAGCTAAATCGACTCAGATTTTGATTTGATACAAGAATATATATACATTATGGGGTTTCAGATGATTCCTTCTTAGGGTTACATATAAAATTATGAAATGAATATATCCTCTTCACACTTATGGTGCTGGAGGGTATAAAAATTCAGAATGAAAAACCTTGTGTAACCTTAAAGTAATGAAATGATCGTCATTATTAATAACATCATGATTTTGATGTAGATGAAGACGATCGTTTCAATAATGGAAGTTTTGAAGCAATTTTTATTTCCAAAAAATAATTTCAATACTTGTCATTCTTTAAACAATGACATTAATAGGAAAACAAAAGACGCTCCCATAATTTGAAATGGATTTTTAAAATATCGGAAAAAAGTAGTATTTGAATTTTTATGCAATGCAATGTGGGCCAGCATTTTTTTTATTTTGAAATATAAATCAAGAGCTTATGATAAATTTAATGAATGAGAAGGAATATCACATCTTGCTAAGGAACGATCTACTGATATAAAACTCATGCAAATAAATAAAACTTATACTAATCTGAAGTTGGAACTTAAAATATAATCGAATTTTTTTGGAATTTGTTGCATAAAAGTGTCGCTGATAACGCCATATTTTGGTTCTAAACTTTATAATTATTTCAATTTTTTGTGTAGAAATCTTAACTCGAATTTGCTTGAGGTAAATTCGTATATACTAGAGCCAAACATCTGACTACAAGCCTTAACCGAATTGTGACAATTATGATTTTTTTAATCTCAAAACCATCTTTTAATTATCTTTAGTATATAGCTTAGTACCCATTTTACCCTCCACTTGGTATTTTCTATAGAACGGCCTTTATAATCGCAGAGCGATAATTTAAGTGAATAAAGTCGAATTTCTATACATGATTTACAGGGATGGAGTTTTGAAAAATGGGACTTTTTCTTAATTCCATGATTTGTGGACAAGTTCATATAAATCTTGTTTAAATTTCAAACAAATATCGTTATTCGTTCCAATTTTATTTCTATTAAAAAATCTACATTTTAAGTTCTTTTTCGATTTTTGACATCAAATGATATTTCAATTAATTTTTCTTTTACAATTGTGAATCTTCGAGATCAAGCGTTTTCATAAATATCAAATACATGTGCAAGAGTTATACATGGGCTGTAAATCCAACCTAAACCTTCTAAAGTCAAATTTAGCAATTTTGTAAAAAAATCAACATAACTGAGATAATTAACCAACTACGCCAATGATCTCATAGGCGCCTAATCTTCTCCACACTTCTTTTCACATGGAAAAGTTGGAGCTTTTTAAATTTTCTGTTTCTTAAATACTTTTATATGTCTTATGTTTAAATCTATATATATATAAAATAGGAAGTGTATATGTATATATGTATGTATGTATGTATGTATGTATGTATGTATGTATGTATGTATGTATGTATGTATGTATGTAACATATAGACTCTAAAACAGCTAGATCAATTTTAATGGGATTTTCACGAATGATCTCATGATACCCGAAAGTAATATAGACTATAAAAAAGTCCAATAGCACCAGGGGAAAGATACCCCCCATACAAAGCAAATATTGATTATCGATTATCTAAAGAACTATAACAGCGAAAGATCTAAAATTTGGTGTCGAAAACTTTCTCAAGGAACAGTTTTAATGGAAAAACGTAGGACGGATAAGATCAGGGGAAGAGGTATCGCTCATACAAACAACATATTTTTTGGCAAAACGAAGTTTGCCGGGACTGCTAGTTTAAAAAGATGTCGTTATTCCTTCCGATTTTATTAAATATTTTCTTTTTTTATAAAAGTAAAAATGGCAAAAATTATAAACGAAAATTGATATTCCGGCATGACATTCATGTGCGAGGTACCTGCAATATTGAACCAAATACGTGTAATTTCAATAAGTCTCGTCCTTGGGCAAAAATTATAATACAACTATAGAGTGTTCCAATACAACTAAACAACTATAGAGTGTATACTTAGACAGGCACCCGTATAGAAAGACGGCATGACGTTTATTGTTAAAATTACTCTGAAAGTGATTCTGTAAAGACTGGTACACTTAAAAAGGGGTGGGGGGGGGGCTACATCATTTTTTCTTTACATTAAAACTACTCAGAAAGTGATGCTCATTTTTTGTTTGTTAGAATCAGGGCAAACCCCCAACCACCTAGGGCGGTGGTTGGTGGTTATAAAAATCGATTTTGATATATTGTGCGAAGTGAAAGGTGCTAAAATACGGGCATCTCTTCCAACATTTCGACTTAAATAATTTTGTAATCTTTGAAACTTTGTCCCTACGACTTGCTCTCTGAGATTTCTTCTGATATTATAATAATATAATTATAATGCTACGCTCCCCTGTTTCGCATAAGGAGATCGAAAAAATCTGAACGTAAATATTTGTTAATAAAAAAATAAAAAAAAATATTTTTATAATTTTAATCACTTGTGATGAAGATTTGAACGTTTTTTGGAAACCCTTACATTAATGTTTTTATTGGGATTTTTGTTACTTTGCAAGAACAGGGAGTCCATCTCCGTTTAAAATCTACCTTACTTTTGGAGGGTTTTTTGTGCTCTTCTATTTTTTCAACAAAAGCCCATTATCTCACCATTGGCCTCAGCACCGGGCAATTTTGATGATTTGCATCTTTTGGTACAAATACCATAACACTTTTCTTGTACCAGTCAAAAACTTGTTTGTGTGAAAATATGCCAAGTCTGTCCAAAAATAAGTGGACATTTTAGATGGAAGTAGATTTTTCTGTTTATATTCCTTGAAGTGAATTTTATTCTATTTAAAGGGCCCGTTGTAGCAAATGATATCTAAAAGCAATTTTTTTTCGCCCCCCTTTTATATCATAAGTTAATTTAAAGCTTTTTAAATAAATTTTCAAAAAATTTATTGATTCCAAAAATTAACACTTGTCTTGTCTCTCTTTTTCTGTGATCTTTCTAAAGATCAAATCAAAAATTTCATAAAAATCACTTTAAATCCAAATGCGCAATCACACTTAAATAATAAAAATCACAGTGAATTTTATTTTCTGTTTAAAAAGAGTTAATTTAATTTTATTTAAAATCGAGTTAATGCACTTTTTTCTGTTTTAACCAAAATTCACCTCTCGAAGTGTTAAAATAAATTCTTTCAGTATTTCGGTTTTTCTTGATTTGTCGGCTTTTGGTGATTGTGATAATTTAAACAATTCAAACAAAAATAATAATTTGTTTAACAATCTTGTCTAAAAACCATGACAATTTTATTTCTTTTCTTAGTTTTTTTTTGTTATTTTTTATCACCTTTTTTCTTGTTGTTTTATTTCATTTAAGCTGTTTTTTTTCTTGTGTATTAAATTATAATGGGGCGGTTTTCTTGATCGTTTTGTTTTCAAAATTGTTAGCGTTTTTTGTTAACTGTATTTTTGTGTTTTCAATTTGGTTTTTGTTGTTCAATATTGTTCTTATCGTTTATCACTTGTTGGGTTTTGATTTTTTTCAAAAAATATATGTTTTTTTAAATTAGTTTGTTTAATTTTTTGAGATCTTTTTTCTTTTTGAAAATTTATGCCAAGTGCATTCTAATTAGAATTATTTCTTCAAAAACTGTTCATCAATGGGTGGGCTTTTTGTGTCCATTCTTTTGTTTTTTTTTTTGTGGAGAACAGTAGCTGCAAATAAACCATAAATATAACAAAAGATTAGATTAAGTTCTTAAAAAAATCTTCGAAATTTCTCTTTAAAGTTGAGCAATATTTCCCACTTTATGCTTAAATCGCGATCATTACGATTATTAAATAAATTGTATTATTTTGTTCAGCTCCTGTTTGGAGATCGACAAATTCTTAACATACCAAACCACTAATCACACAGTGTTAATATTCTTCTTTAAATTTTATTTGATTTTGAACTTTTTCGAAGATCCTTCCTTTAATGTCACTTTGCTTGAAAAGATTATATTCTTTTAAGAATATCTCCCCACTGGCCTTAGCTGCAGGCAGCTTAGAGGATATATATCTTTGGGTACAAATAGAAGATTATAGTTCTTGTACCTGTTGCCATAGTGACAGGATAAAAGCTTTTTTTGTAAACTTTCTTTGACGTAAATTTCGATATTTTTAGAGCTCGTTGTAACAAATTATTGGCAATTGTATATTGCTTCACATACCAAATCATTTTGGGATAATTTGACTGATTTTGGGACCTAAACTTTTAGCAACCTAAAATTTTTGACCAATAAGTTGCTAAAAATCTGTCAGGATATATATTTCGTCATCTATTATGCGTCAATAATATATTTTTTTTAAAAACTTGACTTTCAATTTCCGTGCTCTGTTTTAAGCCTGCAAATTTTTGTTAGCGTTCTGAACAGCAGCGCCTTTAGCACTGAGCTAGAGGCGCTGCTTTCCTACGGAATATATTTGCAGCTCTTTTAAAAATGCTTTCATTTGTTATCTTTAGAACATTATGTGGACCATTTCTTTTACATGAACCAGTTTTTTTTTACCAACGGACCAGTTTTCTTCAAACTGTTTCGTAACTTTTAAAGCAGTTTAGTATCACCCTTTGAATACTTGACCAACATATTGTATGACCAACTTAGGTTTTGTTGAAAATATATAATAATTTCACTAATCACCTTTTTCTGGTCACTCAATTTAATCTGATTTGTTTGACATTAAACGTAATTACAAATGTATCTTGATAAGAAAGTGAAAATATTTGGGTTAAAAGTTTTAATGAATAACCTGTTTTAAGAATTTTTCGTTCTCACTCCTAAAGTGCAATGCAATTTCGACAAGGTTTTATATAATGTTGCATAACTTTATAAGAGTTATATATTTCAATGAAATTTAGCCCCTCTTGGGATCGGAAAGTACCAACTTCTCTGAGACTTTTGATATAAACATAGATATGACCATTTTCAGAGGTACTCCTCGACCTTAAGAGGAGCTAAAATCTTCTTAATCTATCTTTCCTTTCATTATATTTCCACTTCTGATTTTTAATTAAAATTATTTAATTAAAATAATCAATCATACAATTAACTTCCTTTATTCTCTGACTTAGTAATATGATAAATTTTTGTCCTTTAAAAGACAGAACTGTCACAGATTAGAGTATTACCTGAATTTATTGCACATATTTTTACACTTGTTTCAACAAAACTATTCCTCATCCATTAGAATTTAATAAAGACATGTTTGTTTCTTAAGTCTTTTGTTTTCTCTATCTCTCTTTTCATTCAAAAAAAATCCTTATATAATAACTTAATATTATTATTATTATTATTATTTTTAATTTTATTTCTACAAAAAAGGAACAAAAAACTAAAAATATTAATCCTTTTGTAAACATCTTTCAGTGCAATTACTTCCGTCTACACCTTTTAAAGTCCGAAAAAAGCAACAACACACATACACTTAAAATATAGACCTAAAACTACAAATAAATGACTGCAACGTGATGTATCAATATTTCATCAATATCTAGAGGTATCGTAAGGCCACACACATGTGTGCTAGGAGATCTCAATAATGAAAGAAATAACGAAATAAGAAAGAGGAGATAATCTTTAAAATAACAACTAATTTAAACACATTTAATTCCGGCGGAAATAAATATATATCAATGACCAAACAATATTTTAAACAACAACAACAAAAAATAGGGGAAAATAATGAAACCCATCAATTTTGAAAAAATATGGTCAAGATAAATCAATATTGAAGCGTAAAGCAATTATTTATTCTCGTTTATACCCTACACCATCATAGGTAGTGGGGGTATTGTAATGCCTTTGTGGAGATGTTTGTAACGGGCAAACAAAATTAGTCATGCCAGCACTTTTATATATATATATATAGTATATCGTTCGACATTTTAAGTCGATTTAAGCTTGTCGGTCCATCCGTCTGGTTGACTGTCGGATGATATTTCGCAAGTACTTATATTCGAGTCTAAGGAGGATGAAATTGATTATGATCAGTCTACTACATCATATAGGTCCAATACAAATGTCCCCCCGGAATGGGGTTTTAAACAATCAATGGGGTTTTAGAAAATCAAAACAATTTTAAACAAATTATTGGAGAAACAAGTCTTATTATATACTTCAACGATGTGACAAATTTTATAAAGATCTGTTCATTATTATTTAAGGGTTCCTAACAACCACCCTTCCAAATATCAATTTCAAACTCATATATCGCACATATAAGTGGGTATTGTAAATCTATTTAGTCAAATTAAGATATAAGATATAAGACAAAACCACTGTGCAAAATTAAGCGAGGGTGGATCCATATTTCTTTCTAATTTCCGTATAACCCACTAGAAGAAATCCCTTTAAAACGCATATATTTCACATAAATAAATAAAAACTCTTAAGCATAAATAAGGAAAGCAAATTATACGCGGGTAGCAGCCATTACCAAAAAAAAAAAACAATGTACTGTAGGGTATTACATAGTCAGACTTGACCAACTATAACATTTCTACTTGTTTAGTTTGAGATGAAATAATTTCATTTCAAATGTTTTTTTGAAGAAAATAAAAATTAAGAGAAATTCGCACGCCTAAAATAATTGACATTTTGTAGCAAAAAAATAAGAAAATTAAAGCAGACTAAATTGTTTAAAATAACACAAGGTGTTATTTAAGACTCTTTAAATTTTACTTTGGTACCTGCCAACATCAACATCCAACTCGTCTTGTGTGGCATTCATCAAGTGCAAAAACAGACATTCAACAAAAGAGGTCTTTTAAGAAAAATGAAGTAATTATTTTTTTTAAGACAAGATTTAAAACACTTTAGTCAAGTTGAATTGCACTTTAGAAATGCAATAAGAAGATTGATTTAAAGGTAATTATTTTCAAAATTATGTTGTTACATGTGAAGTTTTGAGGTTTTAAAGCATTTTTTTACTATGCGGGTGGTTTCACTTGTTTTTTTAGTTTGAACAGGAATTTAAAATAAAATTAAAATAGTTTTGAATAATTCCAAGCAAGATTCGTAGGGTAACAAACATTTTTTTATTAAAAAATTTAAATTAACAAAAAAGGTGTTTAAATACATTTTAAATTAACAGCAGGATATTTTAGAAAACGCTCTATTACAACATTTTGTCAAAACAATTGAAACCACTGAACACCAAATGACTCAATTTGTTTAACACGAAAAAAAATTATTTTAATGCAAGAGAGACGAAAGAACAGTCATCCTTTCACTATAAGAACAAGCGTAACATTCTCTCTTAGAAGAACTAGAAGAAAGAGTATTTTCTTGACCATATAACACATTGAAATATTTGAGATTTAATTGTAAACTATAGAAATTTAAACCGACCAAATCTATAACTTATCAAAATACTTAATATAATTAAATTTTACATTTCTTAGGAAAGACTGAAGGACAGACATAATTTCATCTTACTCGATATCTGATCTGAAATAAAAGTATTACTAATATAGAGTTCTGAACTTATATTTTACAATTATTTACTCGGAATAGTATCGTAGATAACAATATGTAATTACGAATTTTTTTTATTTAACCAAGCAAATTTTTACCGGGTCAGATGGAGGGACGAATTGAAATACAATTCGATATTATCCGAAAAAAAGGACGGACTTCATGAAATAGAACTGAACTGGAACAATATTTAAAACTGTAATTTTTATGTGAATCAAAACCTATATTCGATTCTGAACTGAATCTGAAAATGAGCTAGAACTTATTGAAAACCTAAATCTAAAAATTAAACCAAACCGAATCCAGAAAATCGTAAATTAAATTCAGAACTGAATCTAAGTGGAATACAGAATTAGACTTAAGATTGAATTTAAAACTGAAACTTAAAATGAATCTAGAAAAAGATCTAAAACTGAATAGGAACTGAAAATTAGAATGTAAAACTGAATTTAAAATCTAAAATTAGAACTTAATTTAGAACTGATTGCAAAATAGCATTTAAAACTAAACTAAAACATAACAAGAATTGAATTCGAACTGAATTTAAATTGAACTAAAGGTTAACTAAAACATGAACGGGAAACTGAACTAGAAACTGAACTAAAAGCTGAACAAGAAGCTGAATTAGAAGCTTAACTAGAAGCTGAACTAGAAGCTGAACTAGAAGCTGAACTAGAACTGAACTAAAACTGAATTATAAGCTGAAATATAAGTTAAACTATGAGCTGAAGTATAAGATGAACTAGAACTGAACTAGAAGCTGAATTAGAACTTGGACTATAAGCTATACTAAAACTGCACCAAAAGCTGAACAAGTACTTAGTTAGAACTGAAGAAGAAGCTCAACTAGAATCTGAAACAAAAACTGAACTAGAAGCTGAACCAGGACTTAAACTAGAACTGAAGAATCAGCTGAACTAGAAGCTGAAGTAAATGCTGAATAAGAATTTGAACGGTAACTAAACTCAAACTGAACTAGGAATGTACAGGAACTGAACTAGAGCTGAACTGAATAAGAACTGAACTAGAATAGAACTAGAAGTGATCTAGAACTCAACTAGAACTGAACCGGAACTGAACTAGAACTGATCTAGAACTGAACTGGAATTTAAATAGAACTGAATTAAAACTGAACAAGAACTGAACAGAACTGAACTAAAAATGAACTAGAACTGCACTTGAATTTAACTAGAACTGAACTGGAATTTAACTAGAACCGAATTAGAACTGAACTAGAACTGAACAGAACAGAACTGAACTACAACTGAACTAGAACTGCACTTGAATTTAACTAGAACTGATCTAGAATTGAACTGGAATTTAACTAGAACTGATATAGAACTGAAATAGGATTGAGCAAAATAATTTTTTTTTTATGAAACATCATCACTTTGTTTAACATTTTTGTTGATATTTCGTTCATCCTCATTACTATTTAAAATCATATTGATGGAAACATTTGAGAAATAGCAGAGAGTTAAACAGAACTGAAAATAGAAATATATTTAAACAACTTGAAAAGATGTATCGACATATAAAAATGTCTTCATTAGTGAGGCTTTTCAATAAAAAATATGAATACAGATATGACACATTTGATTACATTGTAAATTACTTAGAGAGACTTTCTTTGGTTAACTGGGATGACAGCTGGGACGTATAATACTATATTTCATATTTATTAAACAAGATTCAAAATATTCAGTATTTTAAAAAAAGTTCCTTTTTATAATAAGAGAAATATCTTAGGATAAAATATTTATTAAGAAAGACTGATGGACAGACTTCATTTAAATGATTCAGACAAATAATTTGAGATGCCCTGACTGTCAAAGAAGTCATAGAGCATATTCATTAAAGGCTAGTTATTCATATTATCAAAAATTTTCATTACTGTCGATTTTAGTCAATGGGTTATTAACAGCTGATAACATAAAAGCATTGAAAAGCCAGAAAGAAGGAGAGATATTATCCTAAATTAGAGTATATTAATTTTGTCATTCAGGGTTTAAGTAATTAAAATCTTAGAGTACATTATGTATATATATTTATATGCATTATGTGCATCAAATAAAAATCTGAGTTTATTTATTTATGACCTTATGTTAGTCCGTCAGTCTGTCTGTCCATCTGTCTGCTGTTTGTCCGCTCACATCCACAATAATTGACAAAGCACAATGAAATTTTGCCTGAATATTTATCTGAGAAGTATCCTGTTAAAAACTAAGAAAAACGGTTCAGTACATTTAAAGATATAGGAAAATAACTGATTCAACTTCTAAGTTTTAGAGAAGAACTTGCGTATAAATTGTCCTTATGTGTGTCACTATGTATCTCATGTTATGTGAACTTCAGTACGATTACGTTTAATACATTGACATATATTAAATGAAATCGATAATTTTATGCAAACAAAGTCATTTCAATTTAAATGTCAAACTAAATTAAATTTCTTTATTTTTTTGTTAAGAAAAAAAAGAGTCTTTTAAAATTCCTCTACAATCACAATACTTAACCACAATTATCATTATTTCAGACACTTCTTTTTCAACTAAATCGATTTTGGGCCAAAATACAAAAAAAAAGTCCAATTTCAATTCATTATATTTTTTTGTCATAATTAATAAAAAATTTAAACTGTTATATGAACCAATTTACATTTTAAAAGTGTCATATTGTCATATGATTTATGTCTAAAAACGACAGTATTATAACACAATATAATGACTTTTTATTATTGAATTATTTGTAATACTTTTTTTTTGCTTTCATTAAAAATTAAAAAAAAACTCAAAACAGTTTATTTATTGTTAATTATTTAATTAAAAATTTTTGCACGTTTTTTATTATTTTTATAAATTTATAGATTTTTTTTCATCGACTACTTACGTCTTAACGTTTAAATCACAAAAGTAATTTATATGGAGATTGTATTTATTATTTGTATATCATTTTGTAGTTTTGTTTAAATGTAACGCTTTATTATTATAATTTTCCTCAATAATTGTTAACCATATTTGTTGCATTAAAATCCAAAAAAATATAAAAAAAACTTTTGTATAGAATTATTGGTAATAAAGACAAAAAGCAAAAACAACACAAAATGTGTTTTCAATTTAATTTGTATGAAATGAGCTCATATAACCATATTAATACTTTCCAACAGGTCATTAACCACTTTGTTACAGCAATTTCAATTGAAATTCATTCATATTGAAATTATATTAAAAAGTATTTTACACAAATAAATAAAAACAACAACAAAAACTTTGTTAACCATATTAAAAAACATTCAAATATTATTTTCCTTATAATCTAATTGTTTAATGGAAAAAATATATGATAGAAAAATAAATAAACCAGCAAAAAGTTTTGGAGAAAAAGAAATAATTTTTTAGTGATAAAGTAAAAATATGTGACAAAATGACAAAATTCATTTGTTGGTGACAAAGTGACAACATAATTTTAAGCAACAAAACACTCTTAGTGAAAACAAATTTTTGGGACAAAGTGATAAAATGAAATTTTTATGTCAAAATGACAATATTGATTTTGTTGGCAAAATGACAAAAATTAAGTTTTAGTGACAAAATTGCAAAAGTAACTCTTAGTGACAAATTGGTGAAATGAATATTTAGTGACAAGGAAAATAATTTAGCTTTACTGAAATTTATTGTCATTCACGAAATCAATTTTTAATGAAAAACTTAAAATTTTAATGAAATTTCTTAGACAAACAAAATTTTTGTGACAAAATGATTTTTTATTTAAAAAAAGGGAAAAAATGCATTAAATTTTGGTGACGAAGAAGAGTAATTAAATAATAAAAAAGCTTCTTAAAGCAAAAAGAATGGCAATAAAAACTCTTAAGAACAAACTAAATTTATAGTGACTCAAATTTTTAGTTAACGACAAAGTTAATTTTCGATGGCAAAATTTTTAAACTTTTAAAAGTCAGTTTTCAGTGACCAGATAAATTTTAAGTGTTAAAGTCTATATTTCAAAAACAAAATTGTTTTTCAATGACAAAGTGACTAAAGGAGCGATAAAGCGAACTTTCGGAGGAAAGCTTAATGATGAAGTGAGTGAGGATGGAAATTCCCAAGGACAAAATCGAAATCAGTTTTTGCAAGGAAGATATTTGTTATTAATATTTTGGAAAAAATTTAGTTTAAAGTGCCCAACTGAGGTTTTGGTGAAAACCTCATTTGGAAACTTCTTAGTTCTTAAGAAATTAAGAAATTTAGGCGAATAGTTTTTGTCATTTTAAACTTGAGTCTTAATTATAAAATGTAATTTTCAGAAAAAAATGATATTTTCGTGATTAAATGGATTTTTTGTGACAAAATTTTAATTGAAAATATGAAATGTTAAAACTTGTAGTAAAAAAGAAAGTTTCCGATAACAAAATCAGTTCTCTAATAAAAATATGAAATTTTAGTGACAAAGAAATTTGTTTTGTGACACAATTAATTTTAGTGAAAATGAAAATTCTCACTGAAAATTTAAACGAAGAATTAATTAATTAATTAATTTTTGTTGTGCTTTTTTTGACAATTTTAATAAAAATTAAAATTGTTTGTACAGATTAAAATTTGTTTTTTTTTAAGATTTTTTTAATGAAAATTTTAAGTGTAAATGACAATTCTTAGTAAACATAAAATAAGATATTACAATTTTTAATAAAAATGAAGATTTTTATTAAAAATTAAAAATTGTAATAAAAATGAAAGTTTTTAGTAAAAATTAAAGTTTTTATTAAAAACGAAAATTTTTAGTAAAAATTAAAATTTTTATTAAAAATGAACATTTTTATTAAAAATTAAAATTTTTGTTAAAAATAAAATTTTTTATTTTTAATAAAAATTTTTATTAAAAATAAACATTTTTATTAAAAATGAAAATTTTAATTTTTAATAAAAATGTTCAATTAAAATTTTTGTTAAAAAAAAAATTATATTTAATAAAAATTTTTATTAAAAAAAACATTTTTATTAAAAATAAACATTTTTATTAAAAATGAAAATTTTTATTAAAAATGAAAATTTTTATTAAAAATAAAATTTTTTATTAAAAATGAAAATTTTTATTAAAAATGAAAATTTTTATTAAAAATGAAAATTTTTATTAAAAATGAAAATTTTTATTAAAAATAAAAATTTTTATTAAAAATGAAAATTTTTATTAAAAATGAAAATTTTTATTAAAAATGAAAATTTTTATTAAAAATTAAAAATTTTAATAAAAATGATAATTTTTATTAAAAATAAAAATTTTTATTAAAAATAAAAATTTTTATTAAAAATGAAAATTTTTATTAAAAATAAAAATTTTTATTAAAAATGTAAATTTTTATTGAAAATGAAAATTTTTATCAAAAATTAAAATTTTTATTAAAAATTAAAATTTTTATTAAAAATTAAAATTTTTATTAAAAATGAAAATTTTTATTAAAAATGAAAATTTTTATTAAAAATGAAAATTTTTTTAAAAATGAAAATTTTTATTAAAAATAAAAATTTTTATTAAAATGAAAATTTTTATTAAAATGAAAATTTTTATTAAAATGAAAATTTTTATTAAAAATGAAAACTTTTATTAAAAATGAACATTTTTTTCTCTGAAAAAATTAATTTTTTTATACATTTTTTATGATTTTTTTAATACGAAAATGTTACGTTTATAAAGTGAATTTTTTTAAAATATATCAATTTTAAGTATAAAAAATCTTTGAAAAAAATGAAAATTTTTATAAAAATTAGAATTTTTAGTTAAATTATCTTTATTTTATGTTGATAAATCTGTGTCGTCCATAAATCTGCATATCTGATCGTCCATCAATATGCCCATCGACACATCTGTCCTAAATTGTAATTAATTATTTCCCTCAGAAGTTATTTTATTATTTCCCTAAGAAATTTCAGACAAGGAACATCAATTAAGTTTATAAAAAAATTATAGACCGATATTACAATTCTAATTATTAGATCTGCACATTTTTCTGCTTAAATGAATCAAGTTGATTCATTCTAAAAATTGAATTTCTATGTTAATAATTATGACTTCATATTGTTACATCGATGACAAAAATCATGAAAATTTTCTCATGGAAATTATCACGACTTTAGTGTATTTCCCCCGAGTTGATTTTCATATTTCTGTGAAATTAAACTGAAAATAGTTTACATGTGAAAACAAGTGTTTTTATTTAAATCTATTAAAATTTCTGGGAAATGAATAAGAAAAATGCACTGGATTTTACTAAAAACCAGTTGAAAAAAATATGCATTTGCAGTACAATTTCAAAAGATTTTGAAATTGCAATTTGAGTGCAATTTTTTTTAATTATTTCAATATTTCACTGGGTTATCTATTCTCTAGCTTAATTTTTTACTATTTGTATTATAGACATTTTCATTTATATTGTGGACGTATTTTAAGCTAAATTCAGGTGCGTAACAGCAGTAGAACCAATTATGGTTTATATAAATTAAATGTGTGTCGCATACTTAATTTTCAATAAAAACAACAAAATTGAACAAAAAAAAAACAAAACTCATTTTAACAATTTTAAATTTGTATCACTCGGTGTTATTTTAGACTGAAGTCATGTCTGTATTTAAGTTTGATCAAAAAAATATATATAATAAAATGATTTACTTAACGAACTATTATTAAGAATTACAAAAGTTATAAACAAATGCTAGTTAGGCCTCAGTTTCAGATCATATAAGGCTGACAAAAGCTATTTTAAATGGAAAGGAAACACTATAGACTCCAATAAATAATGATGGTTAAAAACTTGTCAAGAATAATAAGTGTGAATTATAAATTGAACTAAAAACAGATGATGACAAAATCTATGACTCCATAAATGTAGAAAAGAATTAAGAATTATATAAGGAAAAAGTTAAAAAAAATTTAAGGAGTTTTGTAGAATAAGTAAAGAAAGAGATATTATTTAATAGCAAAATAGTGGTCAGTGAACTTTTTCTTTAAATAATAAAACTAAGAAATTAAGAGGACTTTATTTGGCACTAAAAGTAATAAAAAAAGAACTATAAAATTTAAATAATACTAAAATGTTTATGAGTACTGGTCTAATGGATCAAAACCAATATACTATTTTAGCCTCTCGTAAAGGTTCTAGTTAAGCTTCTTACTGTGCTTTAATTTCAGCATCTAGTTTATCTTCTAATTCAGCTTGAATTTAAAATTCTAGTTGAGCCTCTAGTTAGTTTTCTACTTCAGCTTCTTCTTCATTTTATTGCTCAGCTTTAAGCTTATTTTTAGTTCTTATTCTTCTTTAGTTCAAGTTTCTAGTTCAGCTTCTAGCTCAGCTTTAGTTCAGTCTCTATCTCAGCTTCCAGTTCAGTTTCTAACTCTACTTCTAATTAGTTTTTCAGTTCCCTTTTTAATTCAGTTTGTAGTTCATTTTTTTACATCATTTAATTTATTTTAAAGTTCAGTTTCTAGTTCACTTTGTACATCATCTTTTTTCAACAGTTCGTAGTTCATATTGTACTTCAAGTTCTAATTTATTTCTAAGTTGAACTTTAAATTAATTTTCAGCTTTAAGCTCAACTTCTAATTAAAATTGTAAGTACTTCAACTGTGAGTTCAGCTTTTAGTTCAGCATTTAGATCTGCTTCTAGTTCAGCTTTTAGTTCAGCTTCAAGTTCAGCTTCCAGTTCAGCTTTTACTTCAGCTTCTAGTTCATCTTTGAGCTCAACTTCATGTTAAGCTTTTAGTTGGATTCTAGTTCAGTATCCAGTTCAGCTTTAGGTTTAGCTTCTAGTTTAGTTTCTAATTTAGCTGTCCGTTCTGCTTCTAGTTCAACTTCTAATTCCGCTTCTAATTCCGCTTCTAATTCTGACTCTAGTTCAGCTTCTAGTCCAACTTTTATTTCAGCTTCTAGTTCAGTTCTATTTCAGCTTCTAATTCATCTTCTAGTTGAGCTGCACGCTCTGCTTCTAGTTCAATTTCTAGTTCAGCTTCTAGCTCAGTTTCTAGCTCAGCTTCTAGCTCAGTTTATAGCTCAGGTTCTAGCTCAGCTTCTTGTTCAACTTCTAGTTTAGCTCCTAGTTCAGCTTCTACCTCAGCTTGTAGTTCAGCTTCTAAGTCAGCTTCTAGCTGAGCTTCAGTTCAGCTTCTAGCTCAGGTTCTAGCTCAGCTTATTGTTTAACTTCTAATTGAGTTTATATTTCAGCTTCTAGTTCAGTTCTAGTTCTTATTAACTTCTGGTGATTGATTTTCTTAAGCATAAAAACGTTAATTTTCTTTTAAAATTCTAGATTTTTAATTTAAGTCAAGTTCCAAATTTCGAACTCACACCTGTTACCTCCCACTTACGTGATTTCAAACACATTTAATGTGTTTTTCCAAAAAATAATTACAATATTTTATTAAAATTTATTTTAAATTTCATTTTATAGCATTTTTATTTAATAAAAACTACTAAAATAGGTTAAATTAATAAATAATTTTCTCAAAGCTTTTAACGAATAATAATTTAATTTCTTTAAAATTTTAAGGAAAAATTAAAATGAATCCACGTTTTAGTCATAAACCTAACACTTCCCGTAATAAATGAATTTTCTAAAATTATAGTCGATATTATGATTTTTTATATTTTAAGTAAAACTTTCAAATCTTTAACTGAATGCGTGTCTATGTGTGTGTGTGTGTGTATGTGTGTGAGTGCAGGTTATAAAATAACCTTTTTTATGTGTGTATTTGTTGTTTTTTTATTATGAATTTCTAATATTTGTAATAATTTTAAACACTTAAACATTTCCTGTCATAAATTTAATTAATTTTAATGTTAAACACTGCAAAAGCATAACAATAAGTTTAATAAAATAATACAAATGTGAATGCATATGTGTATGTATAGGTGTATGTATATGGGATTTTTATGAATGAAAAAAATCTAGGAGAGTTTCTACGCTTTTCTGGAGTTAATATTCTAATAGAATAACAATTTCTGAGTTTATATTACTAAAATAATTTTATTAATTTAAAATAAAAAATAACATTTAAACGTTATAAGTAGAAAATGAAGGTAATTTTGGATTTGTAGTAGCCTCAGACTTGAGCAAGAGTTTGTTCAGTAGTCTGTGTCTAGAGAAAAGTTGTACCAGTCACCGCATTAGAATGAAAGAATAGCTGATGATGTTTTCAGAAATGCAAAACATTTTTTGCCACGCCCTTTTTGTTTTCTTGTGTATAGAGCACCCATTATAAATCCGATTGGAAGATTTAAGGTCCTTTCGATTTGTTTATTAGATCTGGCAGCAATTGTTTCATATTTTAAATTCATATTTTCACTCAAAAAATCACCCAAAATTCACATAAAATAAAGCTTTGCAGTTTCATCAAAACTTTACAATTTCACCAAAACTTGACAATTTCACCAAAACTTCACATTTTTACTAAAAATCAAAAATTCTCACTTCTTCTCTAAACAGTCACTTAAAACTGTTCAGGCCTCTGGTGTCGTGGCATGCGGAATGTTTACATGACATAAATATTAACAACGATCTCTCCAGTCTCTGTAGGAGAACTGGAATTGTATTCCACGGCACAGTAACTGTGCTAGGATTGACGTTGTGGATGGACTATCTAGACAAGATACTGAGCTTTGTGATAAGTTTGTCAAATTTCTTGTAGAATTGTCCTTAACTCACACCTTGTGAATGAAAGTGGAAAGCCGGTAGTGTGAGAGCCTCTCGCAGATTTATGTAATTTAAATTTATGAATTTTTCTTACCTTTCAGGCTGCTTTGATACAGTGGCTCCGAAATTCGTGGTAAAACTTTACGACTAATGTCTGTTCTGGGTAACACACTGGATCCTAGTGAAATTTCTGAAGAACACTGCCTACAACCATTACTAAATAACTTTAGCTGATTTTAAAAGTCACCTATTAACATTCAAATTTCCAAACCTGATGATAACCATTTCACCTTTTTTGGTTAATAATCTGTGATTAATTTTCTATGCAAAACTTGTTCTTTAATATTCAACCAAAAGAAAAAACTACAATTTCATTTAAAGTTTACCGCTTTCAAATTTATCAATGGTTTTCTAAATAAAAAGAGAGAAAAAATTGTGAACCAACCAACACTAATACTAACAAAATAATCACAATACCAACAACAAAAATAACAATAAATACAAGCACCCACTATTTTCAAGCACTTTAAATAAAAATTTTTTGAATGCATTAAAAATCAAATTTAAATAAAAAGAATTGTTAAAAAGTTTATTATTATATTTGTGGCATAAAACAACATATTGCTGCATGTTCATATAAAAATGTATAAAAATGTTGCATGCATGCGTTCGTTCATCAAACGCCTGTCAATTTGTCGGCACTTTTTTTTGGTGAATTCGACATAAAAAAAACGAATTTCGTGGATGATGAATAAATGAATGAAATGAATTTATATTTCATGGATTTTCTTTTATGATTTGATTTCTTGTCTTTCTATACACTTCACCAACACAAGTGGTGAAGAATGTATATTAATATTGTCATTTCATATGTAATGCTAAGAAGGAATCATCTCAGATTCTCTAATGTATATATATTCTATAACACATCTGAGTTATATCTGTCAAATCTGAGCCAATCTGTCCTTTTGTTGTTGACACGCTCACATCTACAATAATTGACAGAGCTCAGTGAAATTTGCTATACTCCTGACAAGTTTTCCGTTTAGAACCAGTGAAATCGGTTCAGTATATTAAAAGATATTGACTGATATATGAGGTAACCTCTAAGCGGGGATCTTTCGTGAAATACGCAGTTATAAGTCAATCAGAACGAAGTTCGCCATTATATTAGGCAATATGAACTTCATTACCATTCCAAAAAATCGGTTCAGCTGATAAGCTATTCATATACATTTGTGCGTGTCTGTGTGAGTGTGTATGTACGAAACATAACTTAATTCCTACACACGCATTTGAGGTGAAGGGTATTGAGAATTCATCATTGCCGAATAAAACACTTATACTTGCTTTTAATCACTCTTTCATAATTTTTATGCACATAACTGTGAAAATGTATAAATGTATTTATCAATGGTTTTTTTTGGAGTTTTTTTCTTTAATGAAAAATATTAAAAAAAAAAAAGAAATAAAAATAATATAAATTAAAATGAATCTCATACATTTACGTTAAAAGCTTTATTAAAAAGGTATTAAACACAAGACTTTAGAATAAAAGAATTAACAACAAAACCACTGAAATTATGTTCATATTCTATATAATTTTAAGAATTGTATTATTATGCAAGACATGTCATGTTATGAAAAATATATAAACGTATTTCATTTATTTTTTATATTTTATTTATTTTTTTTTTTGGTTTCTTATTGTAATAAGAGTCTTTTTTTTCAATTCAAGCAATAATTTGACAGGAAATGACATGTATTGAATTTAAGGTAATAAATAACGAAAATATTATTAATAATAATAAAAACTGATGCTTAAAAGTAATAAAACAAAATTATGACAAGAAAACTAAATTTATTTACAACAGGTTTCTTTTGAACCATAAAAACTACAAGTGTTCATCAGTAACACAAATAAAATACCGAAATAAAACAAAAGACTTAAGACAGAAACTTTGAAGGATTAAAACTGAAATTAAACTAAAATATTCAAACAATTATTTTCATTTATAAAACAAAATTCAAAATAAAATTTTCCATCCAAAACAAACGATTTAAGACACAAACCTGGATAACAAAAATTTACTTACAAACGCAAATTTTTTCTCAAATTTTCACTAAAAATTTAGATTTTTTTTCAAAAATTTTCACAAATTCAAATTCTGATTTCACTAGAACCTGAAACAGATTTAAACTAGGAATAAAGTAGAACTAAAGTGAACTAGAACTAAACAAGAGCTGCACTAAGAGCTGAACTTGAAACTGAACTGGAAGCTAAAATAAAAGCTCAATTATAATAAGAACTTAAACCTGAATCAGAAGTTCAATTAGAATCTGAAATTGAAGTTTAAGCAGATGATGGCTTCTAGTTCATCATCGAAGCAGAACCTGAACTGGAAGCTGAATTAAAAGCTGAACTGAAAGATGTAATAGAAGCTTAACTCCAAGCGGAACTAGAACAGAACTAGAACTGAACTAGAACCGAACTTGAACTGAACTAGAACTGAACTATAACAGAACCAGAACAGAACTAGAGCTGAACTAGATTTGAACTGGAATTGAACTAGAACTGAACTCGAACTGAACTACAACTGAACTAGAACTTAACTAAAATTGAACTAGAACTTAACTTGAATTAGAACTGAATTAACTGAATTGGAATTGAACGGGAACTGAACTAGAACTGCGAAAAACTAAAACAGTAGTTGTTTTTGTGCTAGAGTTTAAATAATTTCTCACACATTCTGATTTTGAAAATATTCTTTCAATAAAACGATTAAAACCGTTAAATAAAACTCTTTGCATTGCAGGCAACTATTTCCTTCTCACAATCAATTGTTTTGAGAAAAATTCATATAAAAAAGCTCTAAATTTTTCACTGATGATCACGTTTTTCATTCAAAATCAAAAACTATAATAACATGTTATTTTGTTTTGCCAAAAACTTTAAAAAAAAGATCCATAAACATTTGCACTCAATATTCAATTTTTGCATATTACAACAAATGCGTGCCAGACCATATTTAGACAAAAAAATGAACATACGAATACACAGAAACTTAAAAAGCAACAAATAATAGACACAAAAATTTAGAAGTGAATGAAAGACTGAAAATAAAACTAAAAGACAAAGCAAAACACACAAATTTTGGTAGAAATTACATAAAAATATTGTCTCTATGTTTTGTTTTATTTCTCTTTAAGAAAAACATATGCGAATTAAAGGCATGAGATCAAATTTTCTATAGAAAATTTTGTCGAGAATGGAGAGAATTTTCTATAGAAAATTTTGTCGAGAATGGAGAGAATTTTCTATAGAAAATTTTGTCGAGAATGTAGAGAATTTTCTATAGAAAATTTTGTCGAGAATGTAGAGAATTTTCTATAGAAAATTTTGTCGAGAATGTAGAGAATTTTCTATAGAAAATTTTGTCGAGAATGGAGAGAATTTTCTATAGAAAATTTTGTCGAGAATGGAAAGAATTTTCTATAGAAAATTTTGTCGAGAATGGAGAGAATTTTCTATAGAAAATTTTGTAGAGAATGGAGAGAATTTTCTATAGAAAATTTTGTCGAGAATGGAGAGAATTTTCTATAGAAAATTTTGTCGAGAATGGAGAGAATTTTCTATAGAAAATTTTGTCGAGAATGGAGAGAATTTTCTATAGAAAATTTTGTCGAGAATGGAGAGAATTTTCTATAGAAAATTTTGTCGAGAATGGAGAGAATTTTCTATAGAAAATTTTGTCGAGAATGGAGAGAATTTTCTATAGAAAATTTTGTCGAGAATGGAGAGAATTTTCTATAGAAAATTTTTTCGAGAATGGAGAGAATTTTCTATAGAAAATTTTTTCGAGAGTGAAGAGAATTTTCGATAGAAAATTTTTTCGAGAGTGAAGAGAATTTTCTATAGAAAATTTTGTCGAGAGTGAAGAGAATTTTCTATAGAAAATTTTGTCGAGAGTGAAGAGAATTTTCTATAGAAAATTTTGTCGAGAGTGGAGAGAATTTTCTATAGAAAATTTTGTCGAGAATGGAGAGAATTTTCTGTAGAAAATTTTGTCGAGAATGGAGAGAATTTTCTATAGAAAATTTTATCGAGAGTGGAGAATTTCTTAATAACTAAATTAAAAGGTATTTAGTCACATTGTCATTCAAATATTTTCCCCCAAAATAATCACTTATTTTTTAGTGAATATTTCATCGATAAATATTTATTTTGGCACAAAAAAATTCTTTGTCACAAAGAGTAATAAAATTTTTGGAATTTATTGGGTCACTTAACAATTCGTTTTGACCAAAAAATGTATTTTGTCACTTTTAAATTCACTTTGTTTCTAAGAAAATATTTTGTCTCTTAAATTCACTTCCTATTAAAAAATTCTTTTTTAGATAAAAATTCGTTTTGTCGTTATAAATGTATTTTGTTATTAAAAATTCTTTTCTCAAGTCCACTTTTTTACTTTTAAGAAGTATTTAGCACAAAAAAAAAATAATTTGTCTTTACAAAAAAGGACTTTGAGAGTAAAATTTCACTTTGTCACAAAAATACTCTTCTCTTGCTGAAAATTAATGTGACAAAAAAACCTCCTGATTTTCAACTAATTTTCACTCTCAATTTACTTGTCATTTTAAAATTCACTTGGCCACTAAAGTCACAAGAAATTTATATTCTCACTTAAAATTAACTTTGTTGTGAAAACTTTTTGTCACTTAAAGGCCAAGAATACACACTTCTCTAGAAGTTCCTTCTCATATCTTCATGCAACTGATTGACACTTTTTGTCACAAAAAAATTACGTTGTCATTAAAAAAATTTTTGAAATTTACTTTATTATAATATTTTCACCATTTTTAGAGAAACATTGTTTTGTCACTTTATAGCTAAAAGCTCATATTTTTTATAAGAGTTTTTTCTTAAGTTTTCATGCAATTGATTTTTATTTCTCTATGTCACAAAAATTCTCTTTACCACTTAAAATTTACTTTGTCATTAAAATTTTTGTAAATTATAATAATTTTACATATTTAGTAAAATGTCATTTTGTCACTATATGATTCCTCTAAATTATATTTCTTAAGTTCTTATTCAATCAATTGTTACTAAACATTATCTTTGTCATAAAAAATTTCCTTGTCACAACAATTCTATTTTTCATTAGAAATTTTACTTTGTAAATTGAAATTTTCCTTATAAAAAAATATTACTTTGTGTGAACTTTCACATTTTCAAAGAAATGTCATTTTGTCACTTTCAAACCAATGTCATTTTGTCACCTTATAAAAATTTTAATTTTCACTAAAAGTTCTTTTATATTTTCTCATACAATTAGTTTTAAATTTTTTTTCGTTTAATTGTAGATTTTTTCCTTGTTTAATTATTCGAATTAGTTTTTAGTCAACATTTGACATTTAAATATGTTTATTTGTATCTGCCTTTTTAAGAAAAACATACACACAATTTATATATTAAATGTCATATGATATCCCTCTCACAAATGTATGTTTTTGTATTTGTTATGGTCTTAGTTGAAATGATGTTTATGGATTGTTTTTTTGAATTCACAAACACATTCACTCACTCGATCTAAGTGACTGTAACGAAATGTTTTTAAAACTATAAATCAGTAAAACCATATTTTGTCTTAACGTTTTGGCAAGAAAAACTAATTACTAGACCTATGGCCATATTGAAAGACTCTCAAGTATGTAGTTTTTTGAAAATGCTCGTAAATGACTAAAATCGCACATACTAGAGTCAATTTTTTCAAAGAAACTGAAATCTAAAGGGAAAAAACAGAACGCATTGCCTTTAAGACAGAAAATGCCAACTAAACTAATTGAATTTACAGCAAAAAATTACACTTTACATATGACGTATAGATAAATATAAATAACAGACAAAAAAACTATATAACATCACTAGACTTATACATCAACTAAAACAGTATAAATCTCACGCAATATAACTAAATTGTTTGTATGAAGCGAAAAAACAACGTTAAGTTAAATATAAAATAACGTTTAAATATCCATTCACATCATTTCAATTTACAGTCATTATTACGAAGCATAAAATTTAAAGAATTTCATAATCATATTATAACTTTGTTTCTTTATGTTCATATGCACTAAATAACCTTAATTGTTTATCACATAAAGTGGAGTTAGTTGTTGTTATTGTTTTATTATGTCTGTTTGTAATGTGTTGAATGTAATGTTCTTCGATTAATATGAAATTAAAATGTTTCATTAAAAAAGGTCATTTTTAGTATTTTACTGTGAATGATATTACAAAAAAAACTATACATTTGTGAATGTGTCTTTGTGTGTGTGTTCTTGCATTAAGATTATTTTTAGTGTAATCTTTGGCACTTTAAAAGAAATATTACCACGGTAGAGCATCATCATTAGCAAATGAAGAAGATGAACAATATTAATTGAAATATTACTGTGGTATGAAAGGTGAAATAAACATAAATTGATTCTGTGATTGAATGCAATTCAATTCAGTACAGCTTCTCAAACTTGTAGTTTAGTTAAAGATTCACTTTTAGTTTAGCTCTACTTCAAGTTCATGTCTAGTACAATTCTAGTTCAGTTTTAATTCAGCTTCTAGTTTAGTTATATTTCAGTTCTAGTTCATTTATACTTCATTTCCAGTTCAGTTCTAGTTCATTTGTAGTTGAGTTCTATTTCAGTTTTAGTTCAGTTTAATTCAGTCATAGTTCAGCTCTAGTTCAGTTCTAATTCATTTCTATTTTAGTTCTAATTCATTTCTAGTTCAGTTCTAATTCATTTCTAGTTCAGTTCTAGTTCAATTCTATTTTAGTTCTTGTTCAGTTCTAGTTCAGTTCTAGTTCAGTTTTTGTTCAGTTCTAGTTCAGTTCTAGTTCAGTTCTAGTTCAGTTCTAGTTCAGTTCTAGTTTAGTTCTAGTTCAGATCTAGTTCAGTTCTAGATATCCAGAATTTATATGGGCATAGTGGATAATGCTGCTTCGATATAAAGCTGATTGATTTATTTGATCATTTATCCTGCACCTACATTAGGAAAAGGGACAAAATACTAGATCTGTAACTTGTCACACTGTCGTCGAATTGGTGAAAAGTTCCCTAATAAAAGAAAATGGACTCTTTTCTAGTCAATTCAACAGTAACAGTAAAACCGTGAACGCTTAATCCACAATTGCTTCAGGTTGAAATGCCTCGTCATCTCATTAAACAATTTTTCCGCATTCACAAACTAATTAATGATCCTACTTTTTGAAAAAACACGCTTCACAAGAGCGCAACCTAAGTCATATCTCATTCTGCAACAGAGACTCACCAGTAGTTTTAACACTGCTACCGTTATGCAAAAAAGGGTGGGTCACAATATTTAATGTTATTGTGAGTGCTACTTATGTTGCATTGAATCAACGATGCAGACTTATGGACTCGAAAATTCATTTGCTGTTCATGAATTCAATCCTGGGTACTTTGAATTCCTTGCTATAATAATTCTAATTTTAACGCTATTTTCAATCAATAAAAAGTTTAAGTCCACTTTTTATCGGATTGATATTCAGACTACTCCTCATGTTTCAATCACTGAGACGTGTGGGTGAAGATTGCATACATTGTGAGCATGACCAAGACATGGATCACCATTACCATACAAGGAATATATCAAGAACTTTATAGGCAGTTTTCTTAGCCTTGTCAAAAATTCGGTGACACCTCTTAGGAGTAGTCACCAGTACTAGATTAAATTCTAGATTCAGATACATATGCAGTTTTAGATTCAGTTTCAAAGACAGATTCAGAATAAGTTTTATATGTGCTATTATAAATTCAGCACCAGATACAGATTTACATTCAGTTCCATAGTCAGCTCCAAATTTAGTTCAGATTCTGGTTCAGATATACTTGAGCTTCCAGTTCAGATTTTTGTTGGGTTCCAGTTCAGCTTCTATTTTAGCTTAAAACTCAACTTCTTTTTCATTTTCTAGTTAAATTATAGTTCACTTTTTAATGTCAGCTTCCATTTCTGCTTTGGTTCCATTTTTTATATTAAATTCTTTTTCCACACCACTGTCTCTGGCATAATGTCTTCGCTACAGAAATCGCGACAAGAAGCAACTGTTATGACAAATCATCATTGTAGTAATTGTCGATGCATTGTGTAGCAATTAGAACAGACACTTCGGAACGATTTCAAACAAAACGCATACAACACATCTTTGTACATACAACGACAAAGATATAGAAAATTGATGTATAAATACGGGCTGCCGTTACTGCCCTTAATGTGCTCAAGGAAATGATTAAACATTTAGTAAAATAATAATAATATTTTTTTCTTACTCTGCCACACAACTCCCCTCTTGATTGTCATAAGTAATATTTTTCTGTAAATCACAACTAGAAAAATACGAGCATTTTTCGCAAAACTGGAAAAAAAAGATTGAAAAGAAGAAAACGGACCAAAGTGTCTAAATGTCTCAAGACATTGCAAGTTACCATGATGGTGGTCATTATTTGGCCTTAAGTAATAACAAACGTTTAAGTGATTAACAGCAAATATAACACGCGCTTTTTTCACTTTGCTTCACATCTTTGGTTTAAAATCATAGTAATTTTCTCTTCCCCCTTCTCCGGTCTTTTGCGTTCAAACTTCAAAGTGTTAAGAAATTAATACTTTGTTGTTTTGTGGCGTAAATTGCACAATAATTGTTTTGCTAAGAGAGCAAATGAAAAAGAGAGATTATTGCATTTGTGCAAATTTACTGACCCTTCTTGTGGCTGCATTTTAACTTTAATGGTTCATAAACTTTACCACTTTTTTCATTTTGCCAGAGTTTTGTGGGCCATGTCCTGGTCCAACTCAGAAAGCAAACTAATAAAACGTATAAAAACTAAAGCATTTTAATTGCCGCCATAAAAATAAGTCAAAGTAAAGTTTTGTATTTAATGGTATAATTAAATCTTAAAAGGCGCTAAAGTGTTTATATGTTTCGTGCTTATGATTTTTTCTTTAATTCTCCCCTTTTTTGCAAAACGCTTTGTAATGGAGAAAAATGTGTGATATTTTGAGTATCAAAGGGGAAAAAGAATGAAATAATAAAAAGGTGTATTAAATGTATCTAATGTTGAGGTTAAAAGAATTTTAATGCCAAATAAAATGAAGGAATTTGATTACATGGGAAAATTTTTAAATAGTTTAAGAGATTTGTTAATATTTTATTATGAAGAGATAATGACAAAAAATATTTAATGAAATTTACACTTAATACAATGATGAGGTATTAAGATATATGAACACGCATGATCTTTTCTGATCACTGAATGAAAAAGAGAAATTAAGACACAGTTTTTATGAAAACATCCATATCAGGGGTGACCACAGCTAAATTCTTCATACTTAGATTTTCCAGAATAAATTAAAAATTGATCTAGAATTGGACCAGTCGTTGAACGAGCAATCGAAGACAAAGTTTAACGAAGAAGAGAACTAAATGCTGAATTTGTAACCGCACAAGCAACTAGAAGTTAAGTTTAACTTAAATATGTAGTTGAACAAAAATAAACGAGAAATGAACTAGAAAGAAACTGGAACTGAACTAAAAGTTCAACTATTAGCTGAACTTTAAACTGAACTAGAAACTTAAGCAGAAGCTGAACTAGAAGCTAAAGCAGAAGCTAAACTAGAAGCTGAACTTGAATCTGAACTCGAAGTTGAACTAGAAGCTGAACAAGAAGCTTAACTAGAAGCTGAAGTAAAAGCTGAACTAGAAGCTGAAGTAAAAGCTGAACTAGAACAGAACTTGAACTAAGGTAGAACTGAACTAGAATTGAAATAGAAATTAACTAAAACTGAACTAGAAACTGAACTAAAACTGAAGCTGAACTTGAAATTAAATAGAACTGAACTTAAACTGAAGAAGGAGCTGAAGTAGAAGCTGAACTAAAAGCTTAATTAGAAGCTGAAATAGAAATGAACTTGAACGGAGGTAGAAGTGAACTAGAAGTTGAACTAAAACTAAAGCTGAAATAGAACTAAAACTGAACTAGAAGCTGAACTAGAAGCTGAAGTGGAAGCTGTAATTGAAACTGAACTAGAAGCTTAATTAGATGCTGTACTAGAACTGAGGTAGAATTAAACTAGAACTGAACTAGAACTGAACTAGAACTGAACTAGAACTGAACTAGAACTGAGCTAGAACTGTACTAGAGCTGAATTAGAACTGAACTAGAACTTAACTAGAACTGAATTAGAGCTGAACTAGAACTGATCTAGAACTGAACTAAAACTGAGCTAGAACTGTACTATAACTGATCTAGAACTGTACTATAACTGAGCTAGAACTGAACTGAACTAGAACTTAACTAGGACTGAATTAGAGCTGAACTAGAACTGATCTAGAACTGATCTAGAACTGAACTAGAACTGAATTAGAACTGAACTAAAACTGAACTAGAACTGAGCTAGAACTGTACTAGAACTGAAACTTTCCACATCACTTTTATAATCGTTTTCTCTTTGTGATTATTATATCACAATTTATCTAAACATGTTCGTGTCTTAAATCTTTTTGTTTTTCTTTTCCAATCTGTATTATACCTGTTTGCAACATTAAGCGGTAATTATAACTTTTAAGCTATTTTTTTTATTTCTTTCTATTAACACTTGTTATTTTTCCATTAACACTTTATAAACATCGAAAAAATCCTTAAGGAAATTGAATAGAAAACGTGTGTAAAAGGGAAATGCGACGTGATTTTATGTAAAGAAAAAAAATAACAAAATTGTTTTTATTAACAAAATCATAAATAAATGAAACTATTTTAAATAAACATTTAGAAAAATTTTAAAAAGAACTTAAATGCCGCCAATCCAAATTGGTATCAAAACTCTTTTGATTTTTTTCAAAACAGGCAATTGACACTTGAGGTAGAAATAACTACAAAAAAAACGTTAAAGTTAAATGAACAAATATTAGTGTTTTTATTGTTGATGTTGTTTTTATTATTATTCTTTTACCTTTTAGTTTAAGCACTCGGGGGTAACCAAAAGACAACAATATGCTGCAATTGCAAGCTGATAATCATGATGATCGTCATCATGGTGATGATGATTTGAAGTGAGAGGAAAGTTAAATGCGGCAAGTCATCATCATCATCATGAGCTTCGTCATTGATGTTGTTATATCACATACACGCACACACACACACTTTTATTTATTAAAATGGTTAAAACAGCAGTTTTATTCTTAACCATTTAGTGTATTGTTTTGTTAAGGAAAAAAAAGAAAGAGTTTTTGTTGTCCTAATAATTGTGTAAACAATAATGATGCGTCTCTAGTGGTTAGCGGCAGCATTAGTAGTGCAGTAGTTTGTGGCAGTAGCAACAAACTACATACCGCACATCCACAAACTCTCTATTTAGACTTGTTTGTTAAGGCGGCATTTCTCTTTAACTTTTAAGATCTAGAAAAACAAAGTTAAACAATAAATGCTCAGTTTCTAAAAAGAATATAAAAATAATAAAAAAAAGATCTTAAGCTAATTTTTGTAGCGTCAAACAGCGGTGGCACATAAAGTTCAATGCAATTTAAATAGTAATAACAATAATAACAAATACTAATAGTGAATAAACATTTCATGTTACTTTTCCCCGGTTTTCCCTTCAGCTATCTTCATTAATGATCAATAAATCCATGTATAGTTAAAAAAAAAACACCTTAATGAAAACGAGAGGAAGAGAAAAGATCTTTAAAAATAAAATCGTTTACACAGTTAACATTTAAGGAAGCTGCTAAGTAGGCGAATGGGAGAATGTAATGGATAAGCAAATAAGAGCGGAAGTTTTGAAAGGAGAACCTTAATAAAAATGATTTAAAGAAAACGATATAAAAGAATAAAGTTAATATGTTTAAATCAAAGTTAAAGATACAGATGCTGAAATAGAATATAGAAATATAAAGTCATTATATCACCTCAGTTCTAATGATATTATTGATTAAGTCATGCCTAGATAAATTGCGGAATTTTATTTTCCAAATGTTAACATTTGTCGGGAATTGTTTCCTTTGCTTCCTGTTCAGCTACTTGTTCATTTATAGTTAAAATTTAGTGCAGGTCCCAGTTCAGATTCTAGTGCAGCTTCAGGTTCAGCTAGTTTAAGCTTCTTTTTCTGCTTTTAGCTCGGATTCTAGTTCATCTTTTAGTTATGTTTCAAGTTTAGCTTTTAGCTCAGCTTTTGCTTCAATTATTATTGACATTTTAATTCATCTACTACTTTAGTTTCAGCTTCTAGTCCTGTGTTTCATTAGCTTCCAGTTCAAATATATTTTAGCTTCCAGTTAAACGCCGAGTACAAATTCCACATTTGCTTCTAGTTCTACTTCTTGTTCGGTTCATTTCTTAGTTCATCATCTTTTACAGCCACGATTTCATCTTTTACTTTAGCTTCTAGTTCAGCTTCAAGTTCAGATTTTAGCACAGCCTTTTTTCAACTTATAGTTCACTTTCTCGTTCAGCTATTACTATTAGCTTCTAGTCCAGCTTTTAGCTCATGTTATCTTTAATTGCTAGTTCAGTTTCTGATTTATATTTTTTGTTTCTAGTTCAGGTTCTAAATCATTTACTATTCTGATTCTACTTTAGCTTCTACTTCAAGCCACTATTTCAACTTTTACGTTCGCTTCTATTTTAGGTTTTATTTTAGCATTTAGTTCAGCTACTAGTTCACCTTTATTTTAGCTTCTTGTTTAGTTTAGTTCTGCTTCTAATTAAGATTTAGTTCAAATTTTGATTTAACTTCTAGTTCATTTAAGCATCAATATCAACTTCTAGTTCAGTTTCAAT
>PYHX02000413.1:91068229-91105251 GCA_004302925.2 Cochliomyia hominivorax | reverse complement strand
GAATGTATTGGGATGTTGAATGAGGAGAAATGAAACCAACTAAATGAAATTAATTCACCTTATTTTCACATTTCACTGATTCAGAGAACTGTTTCTTTCTTTCTCTCTCTCTCTCCCTCCCATTTCATCTTCATTCTCAGACCGACCCAATTTTTATTTCCAAAAAGATTTTTTTTTCGAAAAAATCCAATTCAAAGTATTCGAGAAATTTCTCACCTTAGAGAACATGGAATCCATGTTCATCTTAGAGAACAGATCCACAGGGCATGTTAACAAATGCCCCTGGGGATCTGTTGCTGCAAAAATGTTTCGAAAGATGTATATTGGAATTTACCTCTATATTGTAGAACTAAGAACCAAAATGTCCATACAGCTGCAGAATATTAAATGGTTACACGGCTACGGATCTTCTTGGAAGTGTCCTTTTGGAATTGCACTCCTCTTTTGCAAATGTCCAATTTATTTGGACTTTTTAGCTGACAATATACTCGTTTCACCTTTCGGAGTTCGAAAATAATTTAAGAAGTAAACTGAAGTTATACTGCTCTAAACATTCCTCCATTTCCAATAATTCGACTTTAATTAATACAAACTCTTTGCAATCAATCTCTTCTGCACTCTCTCTCTCTGCCTCCATATTATACACTTATTATCTGCTGAAATTTAAATTAATCTCATGATAACTTGTTGAGGTTAAGAAAACGGCAGCTGCACCAAATCAAAAACCTTGCAAACGATATTTTTCACAAATAAGATGTAATGATTTTGGAATAGAAGACAAGGTGGGGTTCAGTCAACATTTTTAAAAGTCAATCTCTTCCACTACCACCCTCTCCCACTATCTCCGTCTTCCATTATCTCTTTTCACTTAGTCTTTATATTGTAGAATTTAGAACCAAATATCCCTGCAGCTGCAGAAATATAACATGGTTATACTGGTACGGAACGCCCATTAAAAATTCTGCCGTCAACTGTTTACAATGTTATCCAACAGTAGCGGGAGAACTTGATCGTTGATAGAAAATCTGTTTCAGGTAGAAGGAATGGTTCACATGATGTTTCTTAATCCCAAAAATAGAAAACATTTCAAAAGGGCACCTAACATATCCGGTAAAGTGTTCAGACTATTTGGTATGAAAAGTTAAAGGCTTAAAATATGCAAGGCTCAAAAGTTCTTGTCACGAACGCTGCGAAAAATTAAGAGGCCCAAATCGGAGCATTGAAATGGAAATTAGGTTTTTCTTAAGAAATATTCTTGGTCCATACTTGATGACGAAATATATGTTCTAACAGATTTAACGCAAATTTCCTGTTAAAATATTTTTTGTTGCTAATGCTCGCGGGATGTTGAAGAAAAGTTTTGGATACAAAATCAGTCAAAATTTCCCAAAAAGTTCTTGATAAGACAAGCAATGTGCAGATGCGGCAAAAGAAGTCAATCATTTGTTACAACGGGTTCTATAAATATCGAAATGTGTATGAAGGAATGTTTATAAAAAAGGGCTGCTTTCCATTTCATAAGACTTCATAATGTGTCCACTTATTTTTATCACCCTGGCATGTGGCATGTGTACCAAGTGAGGCAAATTCTTCAAAACTGCTCATAGCTTAGGCCAATAGAGAAGTGTTGGGCTCTTACTAAAAGACAATTGAAGAGCGCAAGAAAGGTGTACAGAAGTTAGGTAGATCTTAAATAGCGATGGACTTACCGTTCGAGCAAAGTGTCAGAAAGTACTATAAAACCTTAATGGAAGGATTTCCGAAAAAAGTGCAAAATTTCATCACTTGTGATTAAGAAATATATATATTTTTTGTAAATTTTAATAATTTCAATCAATAAAAGAATTAAAACTGTATAAGTATGTTGGGAATTTTTTCGATCTCAGCAACTTATTTAAAATGAAATATAAACAAGTAAAATGTTATAGTCTGTCGAGCCTGACTATTTAATACTCTACACGACACTGTTGAATGTAAATGTCTGCCACGAAATTTTATGAACGACCCTCGTATAATTTACTTTCCTTATTATGCTTATGTGTGCAATATATTATTATAATACTTACATTTATGCTAATTTATGCGTTTTAAAGGAATTTTTTTCTGTAGAGTTACATGGGAATTTGAATAAATTATGTACCGAACCTCGTATAATTTCGTACAGCTATTTTATCTCCTATATGACTAAATATTTTTACAATACCCACGTATATGTGCGATTTATGTGAAGGGTGGTTGTATGGGACCTATAAGAAATTTATGGACCGATCCTCGTATAATTTGGCACAGCGTTTCAAGATAAAATATGAATTAGTTTTGCAAAATTTGATTTATATTTAGGAATTTTATGGGTTAAAAGTCACATTTTTAGGGGACATTTGTATGGGACCCATATGAAATAATGGATCGATCATAACCAATTTCAATTGGCATCGTTCTTGAAGCAAAATAAGAGAAAAAACCAAATTCCATTAAAATATCTTCAAAACTGCGACATATACTTTGCGAACAAGCTTTACCCACGAAGTGATACTGAGTTGAACGGTATACCTTCATTCCTCGTTACATACAACTGCACCAACGCATAAAATATATATGATGCTGTGTGTTATAAAAACGACGAGATATAATTCAGATTTCATCAAAAATTCGATTTATATATAAAATAGTTGGTCACCTTTTCCTCTATCACTTAATAAATAAACCACCTTTTGTAAATGTATGTGTATTTTGCATAACTATGTGTATTTGTGTGAAGAATAAATATGAGTAAGTATTAGTGTAAAGATATCATCTGTAAGTGACACTTATATCCTCATCTTCATGCATTTACAACATTTTTACCTCTGTGAAGTTTTGTTGTTTTGTTTTTTATTTTTTGTAATTTTTCTGTTAAACAACATGTGTATTTGCCACATACGCTTATATTTACACATACACACACACATACATAACCATAGCTCTTGGCTATATTATCCCTTTTTTTAACACAAAACCATTGAAATAACCAGTCAACCAACCATCCAACCATTCAGCCAGAGCAGCAACCAACAACAAAACCGACCGACAACAACAAATGTTCAACATTGTCACTTTGACTATATCCGCTTTATTTTATTAAAAAAAAAAACACAACAACAACAAATCCAAAACCTCATTCCAACACCATTCTCCAATATAAACATCATCACACTTTAAATATATATTTCCACAACTAAATTGTATCTCTTGATGTTAATATTCTATTCCATTGTAGTTGTTGTTGTTGTTGTTTGTTGCTTTACTTTATTTCTATTGGAATCTTTATTTACTTAATATTTACACTTTTGAATCTAAATTCAAACAGCAACAACAACAACCAATTTGAAATTTCATTTATTATTTGTTTGTTTGGATTAACACCCAACATTTCACCCGAAAAGAAAAGGATACCAAAAAACAACAACAACAACACCGAGAACCGGTAGTTCAAATCCCTAAAATTTTTTTTGTACCTTTATAAACTCGAATATTTTTGTAGCTAAATTTAAGTTTACCTTTTCTCACAACAGCAGCAGCAACAACAAGAATATGAACAATATAAAATTTGGTTGAATTCACTGATAAGCCCTATCACTGATTGTGACTCGTGTGAGTGTGTTGGGATACGAAGTATTATTTAGTGAAGTGAATAGATACATAAAATATCTAAGTAAAGCTGAGGCACAGGAAAATGGGGGGAATTTTATATTTTCATTTGAAAGGATTCAAGAAATTTGTGAATTTTTAGTGGAAATTTAGTGACATTTAATGCAAAAAAAATTAAAAAAAGTGGAATTTTTAGAGAAAAAGTGAATTTTTAGTGAAAAAAATATTTTTTATTAAAAAAATTACTTTTGATGACAAAATGACATTTTAGTGACAAAGTGAATTTTTGTGACAAAGCGAATTTTTTGTGAAAAGTGATTTTTTTTGTGAAAAAGTGATTTTTTTGTGACAATGTGACTTCGTGACAAAAATAACGTTTACTAACTCAGTGATTTCTTAGCGCTAAACTGAATTTTTAGTGACAAAAAATAAATTTTAATGACAAGGAAAATGTTTAGTGACAGAATGAATTTTCAGGCACAAGTTTCTAGTCAGTGTATTTTTTATGATAAAATGACTTTTTGTTGACAAAATGACTTATAAACTGGCTTATCAGTGACAAAGTTCATTTCAATTGGCAACATAAACTTTCAGTGACCAATTGAATATTCCGGGACAAATATTTATCAATGACAAATGAAATTTGTAACAACAAAATCATTTAAAGCTCAAATTAAAAATTCAGTCGCAAAGTGTCACCAAATATTACCAATAAATATTTAGTGACAAAATAAGGTTCAAACAATGAAAGGAAATGTGAATTTAAAGCGAGAGAGTGAACTGTTAGCAACAAAGTAACTTTATCACTAAATAAAGCAGAATTTTAATAGATTAGTCTCCAGGCTATAGTCTAGCATAGTCTAGTTCTATAGACTAACTTTAGTCTAGTCTAGAGACTAGTCTATAGTGAAAACTATAGTCTAGTCTAGAGACTAGTCTATAGTGAAAACTATAGTCTAGTCTAGAGTCTAGTCTATAGTGAAAACTGTAGTACTAAACTATAGTTCCCCTTACATCAATATGAAACTCCCCCCCTTAAAATTCATCTCCAATATTTGTCTGTACTTATTTTCTATTTATATTTTATTCCTCTTTATATCTCTAGAGTTTTGTGTACACACATTTAAACATATTGATATATAGATATATATGTGTGTATATTTGTGTACATCAATTGGTTATATAGAATCTTGAATAAATATAGTTTTCCAATTGTTTTGGTGGCTTTATAATCAACTTGGTGTGTCTGAGTGGTTTTTCTACCACAAAATCATCAAATACAAATACAATTCAATAGAACGTCATACAAAATGGAAAACGGAAAAAGAGGAGAGAGGGGGAGTGAAAGAACTCTAAATAACTTGACCAGTTTCATTGATGAACCGTAGAATTTTAGTATTTTTGTGAGAAATTTGGTGAATTAGTAAAATTCAATAGCAACAATTGAAATTCAATTTGTTTGAATGCGACCTCGTCCTCACAACAATAACAAACACCAATATCAACAAAATGCCCAAGATAAAGGTGTCTGATATTTGTGATGATGATAAAATCAAATATGAGTGCTTGAGTACCTCAAGATAGAGGGCCCTTAATAGAATTGATTGTTATAGTTTTTTTTTTTATAAAAATCTGGTTAATAGTTTTAATAACATTAATTAAATTATTAATTGACGTAGAAGTTATAACAAGTATTACAAGTATTGATAAGGAATCGGGGGTCTAATGAACTGTGAAGTTATAAATTTTGAAAAATTATTTAAATTAAAAACACGTTTTACTTTCAGAACAATTAAAAAATTTTTTAAGCTTTTGGTTTCATTTTATTGCAAGCTTTTTTAAAGCTCTTAATAAAATTATTATGAAAGCTTTCTATTTGTCTATTTCAGAAAAAGGTTTAATGGAACTTGTAACTTGATTTTAAACTTAAAGCTTCAATAGAAGCTCATGAAAGCTTTAAAACTTTTCATACTATTTGTTAAACATAATTCTGCTTAAGATTAATCGCCATTAAACTTTATTAAATTTTTTTTATCAAATATTGTATAAGTTTTAGTGAAAGTTTAAGAAAGCTTTAAGTGCTTTTCTGATTAATGTATTAAAATATTTTTATTAAATCAGATGTTAATAAAAAAGCTTTAAATATTTATTTAAAAATGTATTTATCCTAAATATTTATGATCTCGTTAATTTGTTACCGTTTTATGAAAATAAAGCTTTTTCGGAAAACTTTTAAACAGTATTGGTTTAAACAGAATTTTTGGTTATTTGTGTTTAAATGAAAAGCTTTCTTAATATTCTTTTATTTAATGCTTTGTTAGAACTTAAAAGCTTTCAACGAGGTTTTAATCTAGCACACTCCTAATTTAGCTTCAAATATAATTTTATTGCGATTTAAAAAAAAAAAGCTTTCTGAACGTAAACTATTTCCTTTTACTTCATTCATTTTTTTGGGGATTCCACTTTGAAAAAGCTTTTAGTACAGGTTTAAATGTGGTGTAAGTTTTCCATTGTATTTGAAATATAACATTGATTTCCATTTAAACAAATTTCTTCGTTTTTCCAAGAAAGCTAAAGTTAAAAGATTAAACTTTTAGTTTTTCAACTGCTAAAGTAGTTAAAGCTGCAGTTAAGTGAAACAAACTTAAGAAAGCTTTCTAATTTAGATTCATTATTTCTATAACTGAAAGCTTTTATTTTTATCATGCTCTTGTTAAATCAATAATAAATTGCTAAAATGAAAGCTCTAAAAATAAAAACAGTTTTAAAAACTTCAAGTTTTTTCAAAGAAAGCTTTTATAAAAAGTTTAAAGTTTAAATAAGACTTTTTCTTAAAAAATTAATTTGATCCTTAATATCTTTCAAATTCATTAAAAGCTTTTATTAAGATGTACAAATTGTGAAAGCTTTTACTTTTATAAAGCTCTTGTTAAGTCAGATTTCAATTTTAAAATATGTATATGATGCCATTAATTCAGTTCTTACTATATGAAGCTTTTATAATTTTTTTTTAAAACACTTTAGATAACTTTGAAATTTTTTGCCGACATACACAATATTTAGCTTTAAAAAGCTTTCATAAAATTGTTCATTTAAACAAAACTTTTGTTTTTTTACTTTTTAATTGGTGTCAAACTGCCTACTTTTTCCAAATTCAATAAAAGCTTTTAGTTTAATTGTTTATTTTCATCAAAAAAGCTTTTACTAAACTTAGTTATAGTTTAACAATAATTTAATTTCTACTTAAAAAGTTTTCAATTGCTGTTATTGAAAGCTTACTGTAATTGAAGCTTTTAGCTTGAGTTTGTGAAAGCTTTAATTTTTTTAGCTTGACTTTGTGAAAGCTTTCATTTTTATAAAGCTCTTGTTAAATCTATAACCACTTTTAACATTAGAGAGTTTACAATAAAGTTTCATTTAAAGCTTTTTTAACCCTCCACCAACAAAAGTGGTGATGGGGGTGAAAGTAATTATCCAAGACCCCATAAAGTTAATGTATTTTCTTGCAGCACATCAATATCGGATTAGATTTAGACATGTCCGTCTGTTTGTCTCTTGTTGGCTTGGTCACAGCCACAATAATTGACTGAGCAGAATCAGTATTATCCAGAGAAGCTTCCAATTTAAAACCAATAAAATCGGTTCAGTAGAAAATAACTAAATAAACCGATAACTAAAGACGCCAAACACAAAACAATAATCTGTCGAAACAGACTTTATGCAAAATATCTCCGTCTTTCCTGATGGAGGGTTTTGGCATAGATGATATAGCGGAAATGAAAGCTTGATTTTTTCGCAAGCTCTTTACACATGATTTTATCACAAGATTTTGTTCAAATTTCTTTTCAATGGAAATAATTGCGAAATAAATTAAAATTGCCATTAAAAGATCAATAAATTATATCATTTTCAAAATAAATTTTATTTTGTTTACACAAATTTTCGTTCTTCACTATCATTCATCCAAACCCCCTCACAAATCAAACGATTAACTCTAATTTGTGACATTGTTTAATTTACGACTCTAATTATCATTAAAAAAACTATAAATATTAAAAATTATTAATGATAAAGAATTTTTGCGATTAAAGTTCTATAAAATATTTATAACTCGTCTTTGCATTTTGTCATCTACTTTATCAGCTATTGGCCCCTGTTTCTCCCCAGATCACCCTTGAAAACTTCCCTGTCCAATGTGTGTTTCTTACTTGGCAAACAAGTCATATTTACTGTTCACGTGTGAAATGATAAAAGTGCCTTAACCACGATTATTTTCAAAACTCTTATCAAGAGTTTTTACGATTTTTTATTATTATTCAATATTTGATTATCGGGAGAATGACTGTTATATGTGTGACTATTGAAAATTATAAAAATAAAACGTTTTTTCTATTTTTCTATTTTCTATTTTTTTCTTTTTGGTCTGGGACCGGTGACTTTGCTAAAAAAAGATACCAACTAAATATTTTTGTGGTTGATACTCAGGCGACAGTCACATGTTTTAGTTTTATTTCTATTAAATTTAGTTTTATGACATTTGTACCCTACACCATCGAAGATATTTGGGGTACTATGTTTTTGTATTGATCTTTGTAATATACAGAAGAAATTGTGTTACAGTCACTTTTAACTATATCACACATTTTCTGAATCGATTTAACGATGTCCGTGAACACTGTTTTCAGATATCTGGATGAAATTTGGCCCAAAGGTACCTCCTCAACAAATGATCTCTTGGGATGAGATTGTAAAGCTTATACAATGCCTAAATTGAAAGCAAAATAATGTGATTTTCTAATTCGGTGTGTCAAATTATACGAGAGTCGATTCATTCCTGTTCATAGATCCCACACAAGCCCCCCTCCAAATATCACTTTGAAGAGCATAAATCTTATATATATACATTGTTATTATAATAAAAACTGATCAAATTAAGATAAATATAAGTAGAAATCGATATACAAAAATATACGATGGTCGGTCCATAATTTCTTCTCGCTTCCAGAAAATTCATTTTAAAACGTCTAAATTTCACTTAAATCTTAGAGTCACCATAATGTATTGCAAACGTAAGCATAGATCAGTTAAGCCAATTATACGAGGGTCGTTCATTCATTTTTCCTAACTATTATTTATAATCAATATTGTGGTGTAGGGTATCAGATAGTCGGGCTTGATCTACTATAACATTGTTACTTGTTACACTCTCCACAATCTGAAGTGAAGTGGAGGGTGTCATTCCGTGTGCAAAATTTAGAAGGAATCACTATGTGTGACTGTCTGTCTGTTCGTCTTTCGTTGTCACGCTCACATACACAATAATTGCCAGAGCTCAATGAAATTTGGCCTGAGTATTCTTTTTATAGACCTGAAAAGTTTCCCATTTGAAACGAGCAAAATCGGTTCAGTACAATAAATGATATAGACCGATATCTGAGGCAACCTCTAAGTTCAAAGGGAAGAACTTGCGTAAAATTCTCAATTTTAAATCAACAAAATAGAATCGAATTTTGCCATAACATTATGTTATATATACTTAATTATCATTCCAAAAGTGATCAAAATCGATTCAGTAGAAAGAATTCGATTCAGTAGAAAAATATAATGTACCTGAGTTACAACTAAGAAAAAATTTATATATCGCATACGTCTGTAAGTATATGTGTGAGTGTGTATCTATGTAACATAACGTATGTACTTCAAATGTATTTGTGGTAGAGGGTGTTTAAGATTCGGCATAACCGAATTTTATACTCTTTCTTGTTTTTATTTCAATTAAAGTTCTTTTTTAAGCGAAATCCAATTCAAATTAAATAACGTTTATTTCGTTTATTTGTCGAAATTTTGCTCCCTTTTTTATTTGAAAAATCAAATAAATAAAACTCACGAGTAATAAATCAAATTTATAAAGGAAATTGATAAAAAATAGTTACTGAAAACTATAAAACAACAACAATTCCCTCTTTATTCCAAACCAAAAACGAAAACTTTAATAAAAGCTTTGAGTTAAGCTTTAATGGCAAACTTTGAACTTTAACCTCACGCAAACCTCAATACAAAACATGAACTTCAAAAGGCTCTTTTTAAAGCTTAAAGCTAAGCTTAAGGAAAAACTTGAAATAAACTAAATTCAAAGCTTTCTGAACTTTGAGCTTTTACTATTTAAGCTTTTCTATAGAAAATACACTTAAACAAAATTTGCTTTTAAATTTCTCTTTGAAGAAAATTTTGTTTCAAAATTTCTTCTTAAACAAAATTTTACTTCAAAAATCTCTTTTCTAAAAATGTTCAAAATTTTCCTCACTCCTCCTCTCTTCCCTTTTCATAATTTACTTCATTTAACATGTTAATCATGTAATTTTTTCCTCAAAAAAAATATTTTATTTCTGTTATTTTCTCTTTTTTGCGTTAATTCTCTTTCCCCTTTAGTAGAAGTTGGTTTCATTTGGTTTCGTACAACATCCTTGAAATCCTTTTTTTTTTTTTTTTTTAATTCTTTAGATTTTCAGTTGTCTTTTCATAACCCCGAAGGAAGAGAGAAAATTTTTAATAACAACAACAACAAAAAAATGTGAAAAACATCAAAGAAATTTATTACATTTTTTTTTTTTGAGTTTAATACTCCGCTGGTAACCAAAACAAAAACATTAATTGTGACTTCATTTTTAATGGCCCCCATAAGTTCATCATTTCATATGTGACAACTGAGTAGAATCCGAATCTGAACTGGAATTTTAACCAGAATCCGGATGAGAATCTGAACTAAAATCTGAAGTTAAATCTGAACAAGAACTGAACTCGAACTGAACTAGAATCTAATTTAGAATCTGAACTAAAATCTGAACGTGAACCTAAAATAGAATCTGAAGTAGAACTTAAATTATAATGTAGTATATGAACTAGAATCTGAACTGGAACTGACTAGAATCTAAACTGGAATTTGAACCAAAATCTGAACTTATATCTGAACTTGAATCTGAACTAGAACGGAATTAGAACTGAACTAGAAGTGAAATAGAACTGAACTAAAACTAAACTAGAATTGAAGAATTGAACTAAATTAGAGTGGAACTGTGTAGTATAAATAATATTCGTCATAACCGGTTATAAATTTTTTATTTGTTTTTGTTTCTTAGATTTTTTAAAAATTTCTTTTAAGTTTCAAAATTTATTTCTAAACAACACAAACGCATTTTGAAATCTGAAACTCTGAAATGTATTTAAATACAACTCACAATAATAAAAGAAAGTCCTTTTTAACCACCATAATACGATGATGATGATGATGAATTTGCAACAAATGCAAGTAAAACGCAATAATAATGACAAAGTTGCAAGAGGAGTAGGAGTAACACATTTTGCATGGGAATGTTGAAAGTATAAACGAAGTAGAAAAAAAAACTTAAATGAATTCGTGCATTTTGATGCAGTTGAAAATTTATCCATAATCTCAAGTGTTTATCTGCTGCATAATGCGACATTATTTTTATTTTTTTATTTTGTTCACCATCTCTCTTGCAACTCAAACAAACAATAACAAAAAAAGAAAAAAACAACTCACACAAAAACACTTTTAACATCAAAGTAAAAGTGCCGTCAAAAGTTGTCATCTTATGATTGCATGTGTATGTGTGTTTAGTTATGTGTTTGTGGTATGTGTGCACAAAAAAGTGAATGTTTAATGAGTATTTACAACTTTCCCCCAACAAGTTGCAAACTGCAAAGAAAAAATAGCGGAAATAACAAAAAACAAAAAAAAAATACCAGCTAAAATCATCATCATCATCTGCATCAGTCACATTATCCTTGAGCAAGTGAAAACAAAACAAAAACATATTTACAGTTTGTTGCGTTCCGTTATTTTTTCTCTTCATCTTTTCGCTACTTCTACTTCTCTTTTCCGTTTGTTTTTTGTTTTGTTTTATTCCTCTTTTTCCCATCTTCAACATTTAGCTTTTGTATTAAAAGCCAATTAAAATAAAAACCCCACCAAAATGTCAGAAAATAAGGAACAAAATTCTCCCGTTCATTTTGTGTCGCTCCTTTTGCTCTTAAACTGAAATCGTGGTAAAGTGAGGTAAAGAGGAAATAAAGAGAGATATGGAAAGTTATGGAATTGCAGAAAGAAAAATGGAACCAACTCAGTATTAATACTAAACTTGAACTAAACTAGAACTTAACAAGAACTGAACTAGAGCTAAACTGAAGCTGAACTAGAACTTAACTAGAACTGAACTACAACTAGATCTGAATTAGAACTGAACTAGAGATGAGCTAGAACAGAACTAGAACTGAACTTGAAGTGAACTGGAACTTAACTAGAACTGAACTAAAGATGAACTAGAACTGAACTAAAACTGAACTAGAACTGAACTAGAGATGAACTAGAGATGAACTAGAGCTGAACTAGAGCTGAACTAGAACTGAGCTAGAACTAAACTAGAGATGAACTAGAGCTGAACTAGAACTGAGCTAGAACTGAACTAGAGATGAACTAGAGCTGAACTAGAACTGAGTTAGAACTGAGTTAGAACTGAACTAGAGATGAACTAGAGATGTACTAGAGCTAAACTAGAACTAAGCTAGAACTGAACTAGAGATGAACTAGAGATGAACTAGAGATGAACTAGAGCTAAACTAGAACTAAGCTAGAACTGAGCTAGAACTGAACTAGAGATGAACTAGAGCTGAACTAGAACTGAGTTAGAACTGAGTTAGAACTGAACTAGAGATGAACTAGAGATGAACTAGAGATGTACTAGAGCTAAACTAGAACTAAGCTAGAACTGAACTAGAGATGAACTAGAGATGAACTAGAGATGAACTAGAGCTAAACTAGAACTAAGCTAGAACTGAACTAGAGATGAACTAGAGATGAACTAGAGCTAAACTAGAACTAAGCTAGAACTGAACTAGAGATGAACTAGAACTGAACTAAAACTGAACTGGAACTGAACTAGAACTAAACTCGAAATGAACTAGAACTGAACTAGATTAAAATTCCTGATGAACTTGAAATCTGTATTTTAACTAAACTCGGAGCTGGAATAAGAACTAAAATCTTTACAAGAATTTGAAAAAAAAAATCTGAACTATTATTTGCGCCGAATTCTTAGCAAAAATCTATTAAAGATTCTGAATAATCTCAACTGAAATCTGGACTGGAAACAGGGCTTGAATCTGAACAAGAACTTAAACTAGAACTGAATCTAGGATCTGAATCTAAAGCTAAACTAGAACTTGAACTGGATTCCGAAATGATATCTGCTGTGAACAAGATTATAATCTAAAATTAAAACTTGTATCTGAACTACAATTTAAACTAGAATTTTGACCAGAATCTGGACTATGATCTGAACTGTAATCTAAACTACATTCTAAACTAGAATCTAAAATCTGAATCTGAACTGGGATCTGAGCTAGAAACTGAATTTTAACTGGAATGTGAACTAGAATCTGAACAGCAATCTGAATTTGAATCCGAACTAGATTCTGGACTAGAAGATGTCAAAGATGGTTGATTCCAGTTGGTTTAATTTATTTTTTTATTTACCTTTGTAACACCTTTTCTTTACTTTTACCTTTTAGTTGTTTTTTTTCTACTCCTCCTGAATATTTGTTTATGGCTCTGAGTGTGTGTCTGTGTGCGTGTGTCTGTGTGTAAGTTTGTGTTCATTTGTAACTTTTTACTTTGAGTTTGTTGCCTTTTCCTTAATGCATTTTGTTCTGCTTGTTTTGATGCATTTACTTTGTATTCAGTTCGTTTCAGTTTGTGATGCATCTGGTAAAGAAATACACTTTTTTTCTGATGAAAGAATAAAAGTCCTTTTTTCACCATCACTACATTTTCATCTTATTATGCCACCATTGTTTGACTTTACTTTCTAATGTTATTGCAACAGCTTTTTCTTTCGTTCTTTCTTCTTTTGTACAGGTTTATCTTGTTTTTGTAGAATTCTGGTGAATTTCAGAGAAAAAATATTTTCCTTGAAAAATATAGAAATGTGTTGCATAACAAAACAACGTGCTGCTGTTGTTGTTGTTGTTTGTAAACTGGGAGTCCTTTATTTGTTGTCGTTTTTTTTCGCTAAAGTTGACTTTGAAGTTTTTGCAACAGCAAATGTTGCTGATCTCAAGTACACTTTTCGTTTGTTTGTTTGTTTCGCTTCGTTTTTTTTTCAGTTTGTAGTGTGTGTGAGTGACTGTATAAATGTGTTTGTTTTGCTTTCCCGTGCAATATTTCACATTTTTTTGTCAAGACCAAGAAGTGCCACTTTAAAGGACGAAAAAATCGTATATATATATCTAAAGGAATTTTTTAGGCTTTTTTGTGTGTATTTCTGTTGACTTCTGGCAGGATTTTTTCTTTTTGCCTTCTAGCAGGAAAATACACAATTACCTTTCAATTGGCCCAGGTAAGTTCTGGTTGTTGACAAAATTCTTTTTTTCTTTTTTTGTCGAAATTTCACAAAAATTTAATGCTTCTTTTCAAATCACTTGTAACAATATGTAGAAAATATCTTAAAAAGCCCACTTAGCAGCAATTTTTTTCCTTTCATCTCGAGTCCCATAATAATCTAATGTTTACTTTGTAATTTCTTTTAGCTACCTTTTCTCTCGCATGCTACAATTTTTCTTACACCATACACTCTCTATTTTCTCAACAATTTCATAAACAAACCCCTAATGTATGCTAAGCTTTTTTAAAGTTTTTTTCTGTTTTATTAGTATAGAAAATGTTATCATGTATGTTTGTTTGGTTGTTTTGTCTTCTTTTTTAACTCTTTTGTTGCTTTTGTTGTGATTTTTTTTTGTTCATCATCGAAATTCTGCTTTATTCACCCCATTACTAATTGCAGCTAATTTAGTCCTTTTTATTATTATTCTTTGTCACAACAATTAAATCTGATAGAACACGAAAAAATACATTAAAGGCAAAAATACATAAAACAACAAATGGGACTCGGGTTGATTGTTTTTTGTGGTAATCAAAGGAAGTATGCAATAACTTGAGGATTATTGAACGTTTTCTTTGTTAAAAGAAATGGGAAAAAACAATTAGATGAGATGTTGTCACTGAAATAATGTAATTTCCTGAATGGAATAAAAATTAAGAGAATAAAGGAGGGAGAATACGTGATTCGGTTCATATTTTTAGGCGAATTCTAGTCCTAGTTAAGATTCCAGTTCAGATTCAGATTCACTTCTAGTTCAGTTCTAGTTCACTTCTAGCTCAGTTGTAATTCAGTTTTAGTTCAGTTCTAGTTCGTTTCAAGTTCAGTTCTAGTTCGTTTAGAGTTCAGTTCTAGTTCTAGTTCACTTCTAGTTCAGTTGTAATTCAATTTTAGTTCAGTTCTAGTTTAGTTCAAGTTCAATTTAAGTTCAGTTCTAGTTCACTTCTAGTTCAGTTGTAATTCAGTTCTAGTTCTTTTCAAGTTCAGTTCTAGTTCGTTTCGAGTTCAGTTTTAGTTCACTTCTAGTTCAGTTGTAATTCAATTTTAGTTCAGTTCTAGTTTAGTTCAAGTTCAATTTAAGTTCAGTTCTAGTTCACTTCTAGTTCAGTTGTAATTCAGTTCTAGTTCATTTCTAGTTCACTTCTAGTTCAGTTCTAGTTCTCTTCTACTTCAGTTCTAGTTCAGTTCTAGTTCACTTCTAGTTCAGTTCTAGTTCACTTCTAGTTCAGTTGTAATTCACTTCTAGTTCAGTTGTAATTCAGTTTTAGTTCAGTTTAGAATCGAGACCAGATTCTGGTTTAAATTCTAGTTCAGATTCCAAGTTGGATCCTAGTTTAAAATTTAGCCTCTGACTTAAGACTCTGGATCTGATTGTAATTCATGTTAAATCAGAGTTAAGTGCAGATTCTAGTTTAGACTCTACATCAGATTCCAGTTCTGATTCCAGTTCTGATTATAGTTCATGCTGTAGTTCAGATTTTAGTAAAGACATTTTTCACTTTCTACTTCTGTAATCTAATTCAGATTTTAGTTCAGATTCTATATCTCATTATACTTCAGAGTCAAGTTCTAATTCAGATTTCAGTTCAGTTTTACATTAATTCTAATATGGACTTGGAGTCCATATATTCGATACAATCTTAATTCAGTTTCTAGTTTTGTTAAAAGTCTTGAATCTCAGATCCGATTTTAGTGCAAATTGTAGTATAGATTCTATTTCAGGCTCCTGTACATAGGTACTATTAAACTTTTAGTTGGCGTTATAGTTTAGACGCAAGTACACTTTACAGTTCAGACTCAAATACAATTATAGGTCAAATTCTAAATCTCATTCTGCTTAAGATTCTAGTTCAGATTATTTTGATTCTAATTCTAATTTTTTTCAGCTTCTAGTTCTGACTTTTATGCATTACAACTCAGATTCTAATTCAAATGTCAGATAAGATTTTAGTTCAGATTAACTGTATTTCAGATTTAAGTGCAGATTCTTTTTCAGATTCTAATACAGATACAAGTGAGTTCAAAATCATATTCAATTTATATTTAATATTAAGTGGAATTTCTGATCTTATTCAGATTTCAAATCAAATTCTACTTAAAATTCCAGGTTCAATTTCGGATTATATACCGGATTCTATTACCGATTTTAGTTCACAATATAACTGAGTAACAAATTTTTCATAATTTTTTTAGATCAGATTATCATCTGATTCAAGAAAGAAGTTCTAATTAAGTTCTATATTCGTGACTAATGTCCAGTCTAAAGACTTGAAGAGATTCTGAACAGAATCAAAAGAGCAATCAGCTCTATAGTCTGACCTTTTGTTTGTCGTCTTTAAGAGATCCTCTATTGCTGTTTTAATTTCAATCTCATTAAATTCAAAATGTTAACCAACCAACTTCATGTGACTGACATGTTCTTCACAATCATTTAGAGTTGTTTTTTATTATGATTGAGTTTAAGTACTTTGGCCGTTTTTTTTTAATTAAAATTAAAATCATTTGACGTCTTTTTTAATCGGCACTTTTGTTTGAAACCAATAAAAAAATTACATCATTTAAATAAAACAAAAATACTCTTTTGAATTTATAAACAAAAGTGTTGACAATTCAATTGAAAAAAAGTAGGAACAACTTTTTTAATGAAATAACAAAAAAAGACAAGTGAGAATGCTATATTCGGCTATGCCGAAACTTTAATACCCTTCACCACTAATATTATGGAAAAAATTAGTCATGAATTCAAGTTACATATTCGTTCATCAGCTTAAACGCCGATTACAAAAAAACTCCCTAGAAAAACCAGCCATATTGAAGACAATTATCTAGTTGTCTGAATCACGAAGGAATTGCTTAATATTTAAGGACCTAAAACACAATTCCGGGAAGAGGTATTGTAAAGGAGTAACAACCAAATATGCCGCGATAATAAAAAAAAACAAGTTTCATATATTGAAGACAGTTTTAAAAAATTAAACAAATTTAGAAACATTTTCTGCAAGAGGCGTCGTATAAAAGCTATATCAAAATATGGACCAATATTGATCAGATCAGTAAAATATAAACAAGGTAGTAAGAATAACAATTGAGACGAATTTCACTAGAATTTGTCAATATTTATTAATTTTAAAAGCTCAAAAGAGTTTTCCGGGAAGGGATCTTATATGTCAGCTATAGCAAAATGTGGACCGAGGTTGGCTAAATTAATAATATATACATTAAAGACAGCTAGAAAAATTATTGTGTAGAATTTCAATAGAATTATGTTTTATTAAAAAATGTAAAGGCTCAAAACCGCTTTCCGGAAATGGGCGTTATATGGGAACTACAGAAAAATAGGTACCGATATTGATCAAATTAATGATATATATATCAAAGATAGCTAGAAAAATCATAGTGTGGAATTTTAATGAAATTGTTTTTTATTTAACCCATTTCTCGGAAATGGTCGTTATATGGGAGCTGTAGCAAACTGTAGACCGATATTGTCTAAATTAAGTATATTCAAGAGTGTGCTGAATTTCAATAAAATTTTTCTTTATTGAAAAGTTTAATAAGCTTAAAAAGTGTTTTCCGGGAAGGGGCCTTTTATGGGAGCTATAGCAAAATATGGACCGATATTAATAAAATTAATTACATATATTGAGGACAATTAGAAAATGAATTATGTCGAAAAAATCAATAGAATCGGTTCAAATTTAAGTGTTTTATAGGCTACAAACCATATTCCGGGAAGAGGCCACGGGTCAAAGAATGACGCCAGCACAATATGGTTTCTTTGTATCAAAATAAATATATATGGCAAATTTCAGAAAATTATCTTAAAATTACGAGCCATATAGCATACAGATATTGGGGTGTATCAACATTTTTCATATTTCGACCTATAAATTTTTTCTATTGATCCGATTTTGATGATTTTTTGGACGATAACAAAGAATATATAACACTGTAAGTTTAAGTTAAATTCAGTAACGTTTTGTTAAAAAGAATAGTTCTTTTTCGGAATTTTACGGTTGTCTCAGATATCCGTCTATAACTTTTTTGCAAAAAAAAAACCGACATATCTGGTTTTAAATAGGAAAGTGCTTAGGATAATAACAAATTTCATTTAAGACATGATAAGGTTTCCAACAGACAGACAGACAAACGAACATAGCTAAATCGACTCCGATTTTGATTTCATGCAGGAATCAAAATCGCAACAATTGTTGTTGATGCCGTTGATGAGATGATGATGACTACAGAGTTCTCTCTCTTTTTTTTTGGGATGATGAGGATTTCACTACATCACTTACACACACAAACACATATATATATTTTGTATAAAAAATAAAACTATTACTTTTCCCCTAACATTTGCAAATGTATTAGTTAGTATATGTTGTTTGTAATGGTATGTGGCGTTGGGTGTTAATAATCATAATAATTATTATTATGATGATGGTGGCCACAATGATTTAAAGTGATGTTGCACTTGATGGTGATAAAGATGATGATTATGATTATAATGTTGTTGTCTACTGCTGCTGCTGCTGTTAGCCACCATTGTTGATGATACTTTAGTCGCTCATGTTGTTGTTGCTGTTATTGTTTTATATTTTATTTTTTATTGTTGATTGTTTGATTTGAAACACACTTGAATATGTCAAAGTCATTAAACAAATAATGACATTTATAAATAAAACGATGCTTAATTCAACACTTTATTAATGAAATGTCATTTCATACACATACACACACACATACATACACACATGTGTTTCACTTAATATTCATTTATCTAAATAAATTAATAACATGACTTTTTTTTCTAGGTTTTCAAACCACCAAAAACAACAAAAACAAAAACATTTTAAAAACATCTTCAACACAAACTTTTGACACATTCAAATTCATATGGAATGTATGATATGAAAGTACTTGGAATTATATAGTTGACTGATGACAAGAGGCTGTTGCAATTATAGTCCTCGTATTTAATTAGGAAGTTGTATAAATTCTTTTCAAGTGGTTTATGAATGAGAACTAAATGAGGGAGGGAGTTCATTTGAAATTTTTAAAAATAAGCATTTTTATAATTTAGCAGAATCTGTGCCAATTCCGAACTTAGTTCCAAATCCAGTTCGGAATCTAGTTTAGCATCAAGTTTGGAATATTCAGAACATTGTTTAAAATCTAGTATAGAATCTACAATTATAGATTCTAAATCAGATTTTTGTAAGATTCTAATTCTGATTCTAGATTTAAGATTCTGGTTCAGAATTTTCAGATTCAAGTCCAAGCTCCATTTAGTACTAAAGTTCAAATTTAAGTTCATATTCCATTTCAAATTCTAGTTTGGATTCCATTTTAGGGTTTTGATTCAGATTCCAATTCAGAATCTATTGCTGATTCCAGTTCAGATTCTAGTTCAAATTTTGTTTCAGATTCTGGTGCATAAAACAGTTCAGAGTGCTGTACATTTTAAAGTTCTATTTTTTCTATTCCAGTTCGGATTCTAGTTAAAATTTTCGTTCAGATTCCACAACAGGGTTTTGGTTCAGATTCCAATTCAGAATCCAGTGTAGATGCCAGATCAGATTCTAGTTCAAATTTTGGTTCAGACTGCTGTACATATTATAGTTCTATTTCTTCTATTCCAGTTCCGATTTTAATTTTAATTTAGAATCTATTACAGCCTCTAACTAAGATTATAGTACAGAGTTTATTGCACATTCCAGTGCAGATTCAAGATCAGATTCCAGTCCAAATTCCAGTTAAAATTTTAATTAAAATTCCAGTTTAGTTTCTATTTAAGACTCTCGATCAGACTCAAGTTGAGATTCTTATCCAAGCTCCAGTTAATATTATAGTTCAAATTCATAAACATTTCAAATTCTAGTTTGAATTCCAGTTCAGGGTTTTGGTTCAGTTTCCAGTTGAAAATCTAGTGAAAATTCCGGTTAAGATTCTAATTTAAATTCTAGTTTATATTCAACACCGGATTCTAGTTAAGATTCTTGTTCAGATTTCAGTGCAGTTACTAGTTCCATTCAAGCATACATTTAGTCAAGTCCTTCCAGATCAGATTCAAGTTCAGAATCCAGTAGAGATTCCGATTCATACTCTAGTTTAAATTCAAGTTCAGATTCTAATTTAGATTTTTATTTAGATTCCAGTTCGAAATCCATTTCAGAATCTAGTTTAGATGGAAGTTCAAATTCAAGCAGAGATTCAAGCTCATGTTCTTGTTAAGATTTATGTTCAGGTTCTAACACAGATTATAGTTCTGATTCGAGTCCAAGTTAATTCTTGTTAAGATTTCAGTCTAGAATATAACTTATGTTTTTTTTAGATTCTTATTCAGTTTTATGATTCTTTTTCCGTCGGATTATAGTTTAGACTTTAAACTATATTCCAGTTCAGTTCCAGATCAGTTCTAGTTCAGTTCTAGTTCATTTCTAATTCAGTTCTCACATGTTGTTTTGTTCTCTCTGGGTCTCTTAACATTATGAAATTTAAAGTCATAAATTTATTCTCAGTTTTAGAAAATCAGCAATTTTTGAAAATTATATTTAAAATATCATTTCATAAACATGTTCTTAATGTCTTCTTGGTCCAATTCCTTTGTTTATAATTCACTTAAAACCTCATCTGGATGTTGAGAACACAATAAACATTTTTTTTTAATGTTTCAATAAACATTTTGCCACACACTCTCAAACACATTCTCCTGACTTCTCCTGACACTTCTCGTATGGATTCTTTTCATTTGGTGGCAATAAAATAGCAGGAATTCGTTCTGTGTTCTGTTTTCAAAAAGAATTCGTTCTGGAGAAAATTATAATTTGTTGCCACAACAATAATTGCCCGAAAAAAAAGAAACAAAACTAAAAAGAATTGTGAAATGAAAAAGAATTATTATTTATAAAATTTATATTTGAAATGACTAAATAAATAACATTTAAACTCGGTCAGTGGTCTGGTCATTAAAATATCCGAATGTTTGTTTTCTCTTCTTCTTCTTGTTTATTTAATTGTTCAAAATTTATTAGAAATTTTTGGTGTTTTCTCTTGTTTTTGTTGTTATTGTTTGTTGCTCGATTCACACATGATTACAAATATAAACAATTTTTTTGTTCAGAAAATATTTAAACGACTCGAGCTAAAAGATTTAATGGAATTATTAAAGTTGTTTTCTTTAGGGAAATCGATATAATTTAATGGTGTTTATGTCATTTGTTCAGAATGTAGAAGTCGGTGAAACAACAGGCATAATTTTGTTGAAATGGATGAAACACAGACCACCAAAGATAAATACGAACGACTAAATTCTTTATTTTTACCAAAAAAAAATTATAAGACAACGTGAACTAATATTGAATAAGAACTAAACTAGAACTGAACGAGAACTGAACTAGAACTGAACTAGAACTGAACCAGAACTCAAATAGAACTGAACTAGAACTGAACCAGAACTCAAGTAGAACTTAACTAAACTGAACTAGAACTGATCTAGAATTGAACTAGAATTGAACTAGAACTGAACCAGAACTCAAATAGAACTCAAATAGAACTGAATCAGAACTCAAATAGAACTGAACTAGAACTGAACTAGAATTGAACCAGAACTGAACTAGAACTCAAATAGAACTGAACTAGAACTGAACTAGAACTGATCTAGAATTGAACTAGAACTGAACTAGAACTGAACCAGAACTCAAATAGAACTGAACTAGAATTGAACCAGAACTCAACTAGAACTGAACTAGAACTGAACTAGAACTGATCTAGAATTGAACTAGAATTGAACTAGAACTGAACCAGAACTCAAATAGAACTCAAATAGAACTGAATCAGAACTCAAATAGAACTGAACTAGAACTGAACTAGAATTGAACCAGAACTGAACTAGAACTCAAATAGAACTGAACTAGAACTGAACTAGAACTGATCTAGAATTGAACTAGAACTGAACTAGAACTGAAACAGAACTCAAATAGAACTGAACTAGAACTGAACTAGAACTGAAACAGAACTCAAATAGAACTGAACTAGAACTGAAACAAAACTCAAATAGAACTGAACTAGAACTGTACCAGAACTCAAGTAGAACTCAACTAGAACTAAACTAGAACTGATCTAGAATTGAACTAGATTTGAACTAGAACTCAAATAGAACTGAACTAGAACTGAAACAGAACTCAAATAGAACTGAACTAGAACTGAACCAGAACTCAAGTAGAACTCAACTAGAACTGAACTAGAACTGAAATTGGAACTGAACCAGAACTCAAATAGAACTCAAATAGAACTGAACTAGAACTGAACCAGAACTCAAATAGAACTGAACTAAAACTGAACTAGAGCTGAACTAGAATTAAACTTGAACTGAACTCGAATTGAACTTTACTGAATTTGACAAGTTTAAAACTTCCTTTTGCTTTAAGGAAAAAATCTTTAAAAAATTTTAATTTCTTAAAAGAAAATCTCCCTCCATCATCTCCATTTTATTGAATATCCTTTAGCCCCAATTTTGATTCTCTTCGTTATTCCCTACTTTTTTGTTGTTGTTTTTTCTTCTATAACAAATTACATTTATTAATATTATGATTATTTTTTGTTTGTTTTTGTTTTTGTTGGCGAATGCGTTTTGTATTCGGCGTTTTGTGTTTCACAACTTTAATCATTTAAGTGTGAAAAAAATATTGTTTTTCAGTGAAAAATTTCCATCATATCCTTTTTTTGTTATTGTTATTGTTTTTGTTGTTAAATCCTTTGATATGTTATAATAATTTATCACCTCCGTTTCCACTTATTCAGGCGAATAGTGATTGTATCCATAAAGGAAATTCGATTTTTATTTATGTGTGCAACAACATTTTATTTTCAGCTCCTTTTTTTTCAATTTGAATTTTGTTTTTGGATGAACTCTTTGCCCACACTCACACATATTTAAAGTCCCAGAGAGTGTGGGTGTGTGTGTGTGTTGATTATGTGTGTGTGTTGGTGTATACCAAAATGTAGCTCAATAAAACCATAAATCATGGTTTAATGTAAATCATCTCGTTGCTCTTATTTTTTGTTTATTATTATGTTGTTGTTGTGTTCATTTTGTTGTTATTGTTATTTTTGCTTTCACAACTATAAATAAAATGTAGTTGTGACTACATTGTTTGTATTGAATCAATAAACAATATGTTAACTATAATTTTATTATTAACAAGGAAAAAATCTTTTTTTCTTTTTTTGTTATTATTTTTCCTCCAACAGTCATTCATTCAACCATTCATTCATTGACCAACATAGAGTGTGTGCAAGTGCTGTTTATTGTGTTGTTGCTTTTTTTCTTCTTTTAGGCTTCTTTGGTAGAGTTTTTTGTTGTATTGGTGAGCTACATTTGCTGGATTCACTGGAGGATTGACTCTCTTGTTGGGTTTCCTCTTAACGGAGGGATTCATTTTAATCCTTAAATCACAAAACATCTACTTTTCTAATGGCTAATTTGATGACTTGTATGACTCCAAATGGTTTGATCCTTTTTAAATTCTGATAATAAATTAGAGAAGCTAACTGATATCTTGCACCCGATCGAAGTTTTATAATACTGCTCAAGACTAATCTGAACCCCATACTAGTCGACAACATTAAGGACAAGGTTGCGGTGGATGTCATTAAACTACATTGATAAAATCGCCGAATCTTCATCTTTCGGTGTTCGTATGTGAGGTTTTATATAACTGAAGCTTTCGAATTCCAAAACTGGAATTTTGTTTGACAAAAGTTTTCCAAAGTGGGAGCCTTTATTGTAAAACCTATTTCGTCGAGTTCCAGCTTAAATGTAACTGAATCTGAGGATCTTTTGTGATCCATTTATTTGCAAAGCCATTACGCTTATCGCTTGATTTCTAGAGTCTTATGTAGATACTTAAATCTGGAGGAAGTAAGAGTTAATCATTGCAATCAACTAATACATCTGTGAAATACCTCCTAAAGATAAAATCTTATGTGTTTCCGCAAGTGTAATGCTTTTGAGTTTCGAAGCACCAAATTCTTCCATTAGAAAAATAAACAAATCGCTTGTCTTTGCGTGGTTAAGAAATCATTCATTCGATTGGCCTAAATGCCACGTTCGAAAGGAACAACTCAAATTGGAATGGTTTTGGGGTGAATAAATATAATCATCCCCTATAACTGACGTGGTAGACCAGAAGGCACCAGCATTAAAGGAAAAAATCATATAAAATCACGTCAGTTACAGATGGTTAATCAGTTTTCAAGCTCTAAGAATTGGTAAACAATTGAAATCCGAGAATTGCTCCGAGAGAGAAGAGTGGAAATATGTCAAATGGAAAGAAGCGCTTAATATACAACATAGTGTGAAGAAAAGGAGCTACAGTGGGAACGTTCTGATCCGCAAAGATCGATGGACTGCTTTATAGTTGAAGTCACTACATAGGAGCAGAGTGGCTGGCCTCTAATGGGGATGTATTGGTCAGTTACACGAAATGCTTGAAAAATGAAGAAAATCTTCATCGAGAAACTCAACATCCGAATGTCTTTCAAACTTCCTGGTCAGTGCAATATTCTACAAACTGAGATTACTGCTGTGCTATAGGATATATGATTGATATATCATGATTTAACAGCAAGACCGCCGTTCGAACTTCTATGGATTTCAACCCGACATCCAATCCTGGTCGGTAATACCCTGACGAGAAGAGATGCTATTCTCGCGAATAAGGACTATGTGGTTTACCACTCACCGTCGAGTTTGATAACCAGAATGAACCGTTATGTTTGATAACCCGAATGATGGGCCTAGACTGGATAGGGTCTGATAAGGTTGCTCTTACTCTTAAGATTTTTTCACAATCTCTATTATGTGAAAAGCTGGACAAACTGGACAACAATTATCTTTTTTTCTCTACTAATTAGATGGACTGAAACACATTTTAAATCGTAATTCAGGACCATCTCTTAGTGTGATATTTTCGTATGTTTGACGAGATCCTGAGCACCATCATTGTGAGATGTTTCTAGATTTTTAAGAATCTTCTAGTACACCTCTTGCAGAAATTGAGGAATCAAGGTCTAATGCTCAAACAAAATTGCTGAAGGGCTTATTGAATAATTGTGTTTTTTTACCTCGGACGTTTCATTCGTTTCGTAGCGGGCTGAGAAATCTTTAGTCGATTTCTACCGTTTTGGGCACTTTAGATACTACAAGATCATTAGATCTTGCTTAGCAAGAAGTTCCCTGGCTTATTCTAAGGACTCCTTGTATACTCCTGTAATGTATTCGTGTCTTGGTGTTGTAGAACTGTTATAGGCACTGCTATCAACCACCTTAATTTTACAAGAGTGGTAACTACAGAGTACATCTTAATCCTCATTACCCGAATGATCCTTAATATGATCAAAAGGTCTGTTGGATTTGAATAAATATCTCTTCTATACTTACGTACAGATCCCTATTTAACAATGTTTCCACTTCGATATGTTCGGAGGATTCTGATCTTTATCTACTCGGTAATAATGATCGTTACTAATCACATTCTCAATAACGATCATGAGATATTTATTTCTTTATTGAGAAAATGATCCTCAACTTAGAAAATATTGATATAAAAAAACACGATTTGGTTGAGTAGAAGAGAAGCTTAAAGCCGAGGATATATTCCAAAATGCTATACCTGCAGGTCATTTAAAGTGCGTATTCGATCATCTTTTTAAATTCTCTCTTGTTTAATTGTTTAATTTAATTTGTTCTTTATTTTATTATTTTCATTATTTTGTGTTTTTAATTTTTTTATTTTTATTATTTTCTCCATTATGTTCGTCTATAAAATGATTTTTATAGTTTGTGTATCGTAATTAACATGTAATAAATATGAACAATTATTTTTATATACCTACACATATACATACATACATACATACATACATACATACATACATACATACATACATACATACATACATTTATATACAAAAGTGATTTTTCCTATACAACATTATACTCATATAAATGAATGTATGGATGGATGTATGGATGGATGTATGTATGTATGTATGTATGTATGTATGTATGTATGTATGTATGTATATATATTTTTTAATAATAAAGGTGTAATTAATTAAAATTAATATGAAAATAATAATAAAATAATTTTTTTTCTGTAGCAAAAAACCACAAATCATTTTATGTGTAAAAGCGCCAGGACATTTTTTGCACATGTTGTGTTGTGTTGTGTTGTTGTGGAAAATTTATTAAAAAATTTAAAAATTAACTTAAATTGAATAAAAATTATATTTTCAAAACTGTAAAAATCGAGTTTTCTTTAAAGTGAAATTTTTTCTTGATTCCTTATGGTTTTTGCCTGATTAAGTAGATTTTTTGTTTTCATTTCGTTGATGAAAAAGGGAAAAATACTTGTTACTCTTTGATTTCTGGTTGCATTGCTTTCATTACTGCGTTTTCAAAATAATCTTGGATTGCAATTGACTGCTGTAACATTTTTTACACACTCTACCTTAAGCAGAGGTGAACTTTTGTAATAGAACTGAACTAAAACTGAACTAAAAGTGAACTAGATCTGAACTGGAACTGAATTAAAACTGAACTAGAACTGAACTAAAACTGAATTAGAACTGAACTAGAATCTGAACTAGAAGTAAACTTGAACTGAATTAAAACTGAACTAGAACTGAGCTAAAACTAAACTAGAACTGAACTAAAACTGAACTAAAACTGAACTAGAACTGAACTGGAACTGATATAGAACTGAACTAAAACTGAACTAGAAGTAAACTGGAACTGAACTAGAACTGAACTAAAACTGAACTAAAACTGAACTAAAACTAAACTAAAACTGAACTAAAACTGAACTAAAACTGAACTAAAATTGAACTAAAACTGAACTAAAACTGAACTAAAACTGAACTAAAACTGAACTAGAACTGAACTAAAACTGAACTAGAATCTGAACTAAAACTGAACTAGATCTGAACTGGAACTGAACTAGAACTGAACTAGAAGTAAACTGGAACTGAACTAAAACTGAACTAGAACTGAACTAAAACTGAATCAGAACTGAACTAAAACTGAACTAGAATCTGAACTAGAAGTAAACTGAAACTGAACTGGAACTGAACTAGAACTGAACTGGAACTGAACTAAAAGTGAACTAGATATGAACTGGAACTGAACTAAAACTGAACTAGAATCTGAACTAAAACTGAACTAGAACTGAACTAAAACTGAACTAGAATCTGAACTAGAAGTAAACTGGAACTGAACTAAAACTGAACTAGAACTGAACTAAAAATGAACTAGAATCTGAACTAAAACTGAACTAAGAGTGAACTAAAACTGAACTAAAACTGAACTAAAACTGAACTAGAAGTAAACTGGAATTGAACTAAAAATGAACTAGAACTGAACTAAAACTGAACTAAAACTGAACTAGAATCTGAACTAAAAGTAAACTGGAACTGAACTAAAACTGAACTAGAATCTGAACTAGAAGTAAACTGGAACTGAACTAAAACTTAACTAGAACTGAACTAAAAATGAACTAGAATCTGAACTAAAACTGAACTAAAACTGAACTAGAAGTAAACTGGAACTGAACTAAAAATGAACTAGAACTTAACTAAAACTGAACTAGAACTGAACTAAAACTGAACTAGAAGTAAACTGGAACTGAACTAAAAATGAACTAGAATCTGAACTAAAACTGAACTGGAACTGAACTAGAACTGAACTGAACTAAAAGTGAACTAGATATGAACTGGAACTGAACTAAAACTGAACTAAAACTGAACTAAAACTGAACTAGAATCTGAACTAGAAGTAAACTGGAACTGAACTAAAACTGAACTAGAATCTGAACTAAAACTGAACTAGAATCTGAACTAGAATCTGAACTAAAACTGAACTAAAACTGTACTAAAACTGAACTTGAACTGAACTAGAACTCAACTCGAGTAGGAACTGAACTAAAACTGAACTGTTACTGATACAGACCTGCAATAGAATTGAATTAGGGTTCTTATGATTCGTCCTGGCTTCATAGAATATTTACACTTGTTTTACTATTTCAACATATTCAGGTTACTTTCAAGTCAATCTCTTTGTAGAATCTTGTTTATCTCCTCCACCACTTATTTTTTTCCCTCTTGCAATTTGTATTGAAGTCCTTCCAGGTTTTGTTAATTACTTTGACTTTTAACTTTTTATGTCATGATTTACTTACTTTGTTGTTGTTGTTGTTGTTTAGATACTTAAACACAATAACAACAAAAAATTGCACATTGCAGTTGCATTTGTTGTTGTTGCTGCTGCTGTGGTGAAATATTTTTTCTAAAATGCATTCGTATAAGAAGAGAAATGTCCCTTTTTTTTCTCATTTGTTTATGCCTCAAGCAATTGCAATAGTCTCCTGTTGGAAACAAAAAAAGAAAAACTGAATAAATCTCCTCTCCTCAAATAGATAATTGCAAACAAACCCACTCCTTTTGGATAAACTGGGTAGTCAGTCATTAACTTTGATGTTTTCGAGGAGTATTAATTATTAAAGGATGAAAAAAACGTACCACAAGTGGTTTATTTTAATTTAAATAAACAATTTCCTTATGGGAAAATGACAAGAGGTTTGAAGGGAATCAAAAAGAAATCAGTTCTAAAGAAAATGAGATAAAAAAAAATAATTTTAATCGAGTTTATTTTGCCAGCAACGACTCCTCTCAAATAATCAATTAAATGGAAATTCTTTTAATATTTTTATCCATTTTAGTGCCTTTTTTCATTGAAAATTTAATTTCCTTTTTATCTCAGCGTTGTCTGTTTAAAACCACAAAATCATATAGACATTCAATCTGACGTCTGGTGTGAACAAAAAAAAATTATATTGAAAATTCTGAAAAATTGAAAATTCCATATTCGGCAGCACCGAATCTAAGACATCTTCCACTGAACTTGACATGAATTTGAATCTAAAGTCGAATCTGAACTAAAATCTGAATAAAAAATCTGGCAAGAACTGATCTAAAATCTGGAATATAATTTGGTATTAAATCCAAACTATAATCAGAACGAGAGTCTGAACTTCGGATTCTAGAATTTGAGTCCATAAATGAACTTGAAATTTAGTTGGAATCTAAATGTGAATCTGAATTAACATCTGAACCAGTATCTGAATTTAATTTTAAATATGAACTGGAATCTGAGCAAGAATTTGAACCAGAATCTTAACTATAATATGGTCTAGAATCTGAAATATAGTCTGAACTAGAGTCTAAACTTTGATTATCTGAATTAAAATATGAATTAGAACCTCTAACAGAATCTAAAGCGGAATCTGAGTCTGATTTATATCTAAAATTGAATCACATTTCATCATTTCTGAAGAGTAATCTTAACTACATGCGGATCTAGAGTATGAGTTATGCTCTATACTAAAATCGGAACAAAATATTTAACCAGAATCCTAACTGAAATCTCATATAAAATCTGATTTAGAATCCGAATGTCAATTGGAATCGAAACTCAAATCGCAAACAGATTCTGAATTATTTTCTGAACAAATATATGATCTAGTATCTGAACCGGAATCTCAACTAGAATGTGAAGAAAAATCTGAATTTGAATGTGAACTAAAACTTAAAATAGCAACTGAACGAAACTCTGAACCAGAGTAGATTTTGATCTGGAATCTGAACAATTATCTAAACTGGACTTCGAACTAATTTCTGAATTATAATATAATGAAGAATCTAACTATTATATGATTCGGAATATGAACTAGAATGTTAAACTTAACATAACCTCATTCACCTCTAACAGATAATGGTGGGTACAAAGAAGACAAAGCCGAACGAACACCTTATGTTTCATTAATATTTAATTTAGACACACGATGCCAGGAACACAAAAGACATTCTGGTATAATTTTCATAAACCCAAACACTAGTTAAAATTTACAACAACAACAACAAAATTATTTAAATTTTTTTGTATTAAAATATAAAAATAAAAGAGTCGGAAACATGCGACTATAAGGCTGTTGAAGTTTAACAGAGGAGATGAAGAAAATAACACTTCAAAGGATTTTGCAAAAAAAAATATTCAGTTTCACTAAAAATTCAAATTTTCACTAAAATTTTTCATTTTCACTAAAATGTTTTATTTTCATTAAAAAATTTAATTTTCACAAAAATTTTGTGATTTTTTTGTTTTTTATTTCACTAAAAATCTTAATTTTCACTAAAATTTATTTTCACTAAAATTTTAATTTTCACTAAAATTGCTAATTTTTACTAAAATTTTAATTTTCACTAACAATTATAATTTTCACAAAAATCACCAAAATTTTTCATTTTCACTAAAATTTTTAATTTTCACTAAAATTTTTCTTTTTCACTAAAATTTTTCATTTTCAATAAAATTTTTCATTTTCACTATTTTTCATTTTCACTTAAAATTTTAATTTTCACTAAAATTGTTCATTTTCACTAAAATTGTTCATTTTCACTAAAATTTTACTTTTCACTAACAATTACAATATTCACAAAAAATCACAAAATTTTTCATTTCACTAAAAATTTTTCATTTCACTAAAAATTTTAATTTTCACTAAAAATTTAAAATTTTCTTAAACGAAAAAATCATTTTCACTAAAAATTTTAATTTTCACTAAAAATTTTAATTTTCACAAAAAATTTTACATTTTCACTAAAAATTTAAAATTTCTTAAACGAAAAAATCATTTTCACTAAAAATTTTAATTTTCACAAAAAATTTTTCATTTTCACTAAAAATTTAAAATTTTCTTAAACGAAAAAATCATTTTCACTAAAAATTCACTCCCACTGTAAAATTCTATAACAAAATACAAATTCACCAAAAATTGTCTTTTCACTAAAAATTCATTTTTATGCTAAAAATCTGCACACAATTGTTTATCTCTTTAGAAATGTTTGTGTAAATCATATAGAAAATGCTCCAGACAGACTAACTGACAACAACATATGTTGCATACATTACAAGAAACACATACACTGACAGCAGCAACAGCAATAACACAAACATATACATTGAAAAAAAAAAAAAAAAGATGAATTAAAATCATGATGATGAAAAAATCATAATTTTTTAAAATCTTCATAAATTTTCATTAAAACTAAATAAAAAATTTTCACAAACTCACACACATATAGATACAAACAAACACACACACACCCATTTATATTAAGTTAAGAAAGGAAGAGAAAATATAAAAGCACAAACACATACATAAGCCAACATTAAATAGAACACTTAAACATACAGATACAGTTTTAAAAAAACACTAACACATACACTTTCACACTCACACATACAAATAAACAAATTAAATATAAAATGTTTAGAAATGTATTAGAAGAAGAAGAAATGAAAGCTTTTTAATGGCAGAAGTTTATGTTTTATTTTTTAGTATGAGTATTAATGTTTGTATGTGTGTGTGTGTGTGTGTGTTGTATTCATATGTGTATTTAAGGTAACATAATGTCATAAAGTGATTATGTAAATATTTTACTACAAATTAAAATCAAAATTAAATACATTACAAAAACAAAACTGAAACATTAGAACAGCATCCATTCTTCATTTAGACTTCCACCAATACCCTCTCCATCGCCCCCCCAACTTCAAGACTTAGAGAATAATAGCAACATCATTTAGAAAAGCAATAATGCCTTCTTAACACATGTTGCACTGTTGGGAAAAAGGAGAGTGTGTTGATGCCTCCTTTTTTATTTAATTTTTTTTTTATTATTTTATTAATTCAAAAAATATTGTTTTCAAAATAAGTCAATTTTGCATACAGCACCATCTTCTTTTACTTCCCCTCCAACTTGTCTTCCTTTCATTTCCTCCATCAGTTGTGTCTCTGCCAGCGTGTGTGTTTGAGCTGACTAGATAACAACATTCAAACTCATACAAATAAATAATAATTTTTTTTTAGGGGATTCTAAAACAAACAATAGCAACAACAGTTGTGCAGGCTGAATGTTTTGTCAGGATGACAAAATGTCTGTTAGTCTTCATTCAAATCAGAGGATCCTGTGTGCTAAAGTCTAAAGTATTAACTAAATCTTATCATCTTATTAAAAAAACTCATACTTTAAATTAATGATAAAACATTTTTATTCGCTCTTTTTCGACGGAAGTGAATAAATAAATAAATTTGTCTCATGTGGAAAAGATAAATATTGAATTTTTAGCTTAAGGAAAAATTCAACAAATAAATGAGATTTACATGTTGAAATTTTAATATTTAATTTTGGAGAAATATGAAGACAAAGGACCCACCATCAGCTCTGTTTTATATAAAATACAGTTTAGTTAAAGCTCTGTTTCCCCAACAATTACTTATTCAGATTTTAGTTTAGATCCTATTTCCGTTTATAATTTTGTTCCTAATTCAGATTCTAGTTCAGATTCCAGATCATATTTTAGTTTAAGTTAAAGTTCAAATTTAAAGTTCAAATTCTAATTCAGTTTTTTAATTAAGATTCCAGTTTAGATTCTATAAGTTCTGATTAAGGATCTGTCAACAGTTCGATTTCCAACTCAGATTCTAGTTCAGATTCCAGCTCAAATTTTTTTTTTTTAAGTTAAAGTTCAAATTTTCGCTCCGTTTTCAGTTCACTTTTTATATCATTTTTACTTCTAATTCTAGCTGAGGATCTAGTTTAGTTTTTAGTTTTGGCTAAAGTTCAGATTTTAGTACAGATTTCAATTTCAATTTAGATTCTGATTCATAGCATATTTCAGATTCTAGTATAAATATTACTTTAAATTCCAGTTAAGCATCTAATTTACCTTCAAGCTCAGATTCTAGTTCAGTTTTTCAACCAAATTTCAGTAAAAATTCTAATTCAATTTTTTAATTAAGATTCCAGTTTAGATTCTATAAGTTCTGATTAAGGATCTGTCAACAGTTCGGTTTCCAATTCAGATTCTAGTTCAGATTCCAGTCCACATTTATTTATAGATACTAGTTCCGATAGTTTTGTTCTTATTAAAATTCTAGTCTTCAATCTGGTTTGGATACCAATCCAGATTCATAGTGTAGTTTAGTTTTAGTACAAATTCTATTGAGTTTTCTAGTTCTCATACCATTTCAGATACCACTATATCTCTAACTTAGATTCTGATTCTATTTCTGACCCCAGTTTAGATTCCAATTCAGATTTCATTTCATATTCCAGTACAGATTCCAAATAAATTCAGATTCTAGCTCAAATAGTATTTTAGTTCTAATTTATTTCTTCTTCAGTTCTAGTTTAGTTTAATACAGTTCTAGTTCAGTTCTATTTTAGTTTTAGTAGAGTTCTAGTTCAGTTCTTGTTCAGTTCTAGTTCAGTTTTAGTACAGTTCTAGATTAGTTCTTCTTCAATTCTAGTTCAGTTCTTCTTCAGTTCTAGTTCAGTTCTAGTTCTGTTCTAGTTTAGTTCTAGTTCAGTTCTATTTTAGTTTAATACAGTTCTAGTTCAGTTCTAGTTCAGTTCTAGTTAAGTTTTAATACAGTTCTTCTTCAGTTCTAGTTTAGTTCTAGTTCAGTTTTAATTCAGTTCTTCTTCAGTTCTAGTTCAGTTTTAGTACAGTTCTTCTTCAGTTCTAGTTTAGTTCTAGTACAGTTTTAGTACAGTTCTAGTTCAGTTCTAGTTAAGTTTTAATACAGTTCTTCTTCAGTTCTAGTTTAGTTCTAGTTCAGTTTTAGTACAGTTCTTCTTCAGTTCTAGTTCAGCTTTAATACAGTTCTTCTTCAGTTCTAGTTCAGTTTTAGTACAGTTCTAGTAAAGTTCTAGTTCAGTTCTAGTTCTGTTCTAGTTCACTTCTAATTGACTTCTTAAATCGTCTTAATTAACAACAATCAAATAATGATCCTGCCACAAAAGCAACATCATCAATTTAATCTTAATTCTTTCCTTGTGAACGAGTTTCATATTCCAATAATCTCCTTCAATATATTTCCTCTCCCACAGATTAAAAACGCATATTCGTGATGAAAAATTTATAAACATTAGAACACAATTTGAGCTCTAACACACCATTTTAGATTATTCCCATTTTAGCCTTCGAAGCAGCCATATTTTATTGAAGTAATAAAGTATTTTCTTCTGCCTCATAAGTATGACTCCATAAACAACAATTGCAAATTTAAGCAAAATTATTGCTGTTGTTGCTGCCGATGCTTACAAGCAACACTTTACATTAACAACCAACAAACGAATCCTTTATGAGTCTAAACTAAATTTCCCCAAAAATAAGGAATCGTTATTCTTAACGTTTTTCTCTATGTTGTTGTTTTTGTTGTTGTTGTTGTTGTTGTTGTCCCCATTCATTCGCATTACATTATCTTTATGTTAATTCTGTTTATAAATCAAACGGTTAAGCTAAAGCTAGTGGCATACAAAGATATTATATAGAGAGAGAGCATAGGAGAGGGAGAGAGAGAGTGAGTGTGTGTATGGGTATCGAAAAGGAATAATGATGATAGTTAAAGCGGCTAAAGAAACTGGCAGACATTTTAGTGGCGAAATCCACTAACAACAACACAAGAGGCAACTAACACTCATTTAAGGACATTTTATCCTTTATTTCGCTACAAAAAAACCCCAAAAAAAAGGACGACAAATAAAAATACTCGTGTTCAGAGAAAAAATACAAAGAAATAAAATAGAAAATATAATAAACCAAATAGGAAATCATCGTCATCATTTTTATTTATTCAAGAAAGAACAACAAAATAAAAGAAAACATGTTTAAATGTATGAGTGAGTTGAATCAAATTAACAGTGTATAAGTGTATTTGTGTGTATACACATAACAACAACAAATACAGCCAAAATTCTAAGGATACAAGTTAAAAGCACAAGAAACAAAAAAAAACAACAACAATCATGCCGGCCGGTATTAGAATAAAATTTATTATCATAAAGTGGTAAGAAGAGAGCAGAGAGATAGAGAGAGAGAGTGAGAGAGAATTTTAAGTAAAATAAAATTTAACATTTTGTTACAAAGAAAGCTAATGGAAGGATAACAGATAACGGATATCCCTTATAAGAAAACAAAGGAAAATTATTAGAGTTTGCGTTATTAGAGATAAAAGAAAAAGGATAAGGAGAGAGGAATATATGGAATGTAACAGACAGAATAAAAGAGTAAAGAAATGAAAAAGGAGAAAGAAATGAAAATTAAACTCATGCCGGAAAATAAGTGAAATGGAACTGAGCTTGAATCCTAAACCGGTAAATGAATTAGTTTTATAAACCTAGAAATGAACTAGAACCTAAACCTGGAACTTAACTGGGAACTGAACTAGCACTGGACTGGAACTGATCTAGAACTGAACTAAGAATGAATATAGAACTAAACGGAACCTGAACTAGAACTGCGCTGGAACCAACTAGAACTACTAGCTGGAACTAGACTGGAACTAAACTGGATCTGATCTAGAACTGAACTAGAAATGAATATAGAACTAAACTGGAACTAAACTGGAACTGAACTAGAACTGAGCTGTAACTGAACTAAAACTGAACTAAAACTGAACTAGAACTGCGCTGGAACTGAACTAAAACTGAACTGGAACTAAACTGGAACTGAACAAGAACTAAACTGGAACTGAACTAGAACTGCGCTGGAACTGAACTAGAACTGAATTAAAACTGAACTAAAACTGAAGCAGGACTGAACTTGGACTGACTAAATTTCGCTTTATCACTAAAGATTCACTTTGTCAAAAAATGAAAAAGTAACCATTTCGCTATATATTGATTTTGTCGCAAAAAATTCATTTTGTCACTAAAGTTTCAAGTTGACATTAAAATATTCTTTGTCAGGAATGAATTCATATTGTCACTAAAAATCCACATCGTCAATATTAATTTACTTGTCACAAAATCCACTGTGTCACATTTATTATTGAAAAAAGGCCCAGATCGCTAAAAAGTATTTTTACACATAAAATTCACAGTTTAGATGTTTTTGTCACACACAAAATCAGTTCTTTATTTTTGTTTTTCAAAATTCACATAAATACTTTGTCGCTAAAAGATATTATTTCGCTAAATGTTGATTTGTGACAAAAAAAAGATGATTTATTTTTGTCATAAGAAATTAAATATGTCACAAAATTAATCTTGTCAAAAAAAGACCCCATTTGATTTAACATTCACTTAAAATATATTTTTATTTTAAACAATCTTAGTCCATATTTTGATGAAGCTCCCATATTAGGCCCCTTCCCGGAAAATATTTTTAGCTTGTAAATCTAGGAAAAAAGACCAATTCTATTAAAATAGGGCACTACTATTTTTCTAACTGATTTAAATATATATTTCTGATTTGACCAATATCGGTAAATATATAGCTAAAGCTCTCATGTAGCGTGTCTTCTTGGAAAAATGATTTGAGCTTTTAAACTTTTATATTCTTATATAAACGAATTTTTTTTCTATATTTTTCTTGTGATACTTTTTTAGCAAATATCGGGGCTTTTGGCAAATATTCTCTTTGTCGCAAAAAGGTGAGAAGATTAGAAAATCGCTAGCTCTTGATGTTTTATTAAAAAATATAATCGCTTAAATTCACTTTGTCATTATGAACTTAAAACAAATTTTAAATCCGCAAAATATACGAATAATTTACGAATTTTTTAAAATTTCACAAAAAGTTGTCTCTTTTCTTAAAAATTTCACTTTCACTAAAAATTGTTCGTCCCTTAGAAATTTCCGTTAAAAATATTAATTTTGCGCAAAAAAATGTTTATTCGCTCCCTGCTTTTTATAAAACTTGGCAACACTTTCGTTTAGCAATAACAAACAAGATCTGAGTAATTGGAAATTTTTGCACATGCAAAACTCTTATTCCTCTCCTCTCTCTATCTCTTACACAACATTCTT
>PYHX02000413.1:91054933-91068129 GCA_004302925.2 Cochliomyia hominivorax | reverse complement strand
AACACTACTGAAATGTTTCATTCAATTGTTAAAATAAATGTCAGTCCTTCCGTATGTCCTATATTAAATAGGCAACTGAATTCAACATATCTGATCTAGAACTTGAACTAAAATAATTTATTTAATTAATGCCAAAATGTTAATAGAAACGCCTTATAATGTCCGTCCTTACGGAGTATATATATGAACTGGAATTTAAAGTAGAATCTTAATTAGAGTTCCAAGTAAAATTTGTCCAAAACATTTAAGTGTGAGTTTTAACTACGATCTGAAGCATGACTAAAACGTAACTACAAACTAAACGAAAATCCCAACTCGAATTAAATTTAAATCTAAACTAGAAGTGAACTAAAACTGAGGTAGAACTAAAGTAGAACTTAACTAAATTTGAACTAGAGCTGAACTAGAAAACTAAACTAGTTCAGTACTACTTTAGTTTTAGTTCAGTACTAGTTCTAATTCAGTTTCTAGAACTAAACTAGAACTGAACTAAAAGTGAACTACAACTGAATTGATCTAAATTGGAACTAAACTAGAACTAAACTGGAATTAGAACTAAACTACAACAGAATTAGAACTGAACTAGAATTGAACTAAAAACTGAGGCTAGAACTGAACTGGAACTTAACTAAAATTGAACTAGAGCTGACTAGAACTAAACTAATTCAGTCTACTTTATCTTTAGTTCAGTACTATCTAGTTCAGTTCTAGAACTGAAGTATATCTGAACTAAAGTGAACTAGAAGTGAACTACAACTGAACAAAAAGTGAACTACACTGAACTAGATCTAAATTGGAACTGAACTAGAACTAAACTGGAATTAGAACTGAATTAGAACTGAACTAAAACTGAACTAGAATTGAACTAAAACTGAGGTAGAACTGAACTGGAACTTAACTAAAATTGAACTAGAGCTGAACTAGAACTAACTAATTCAGTTCTACTTTAGCTTTAGTTTAGTTCTAGTTCAGTGAAGTAGACCAGAACTAGAACTGAGTTAAAAGTGAACTAAAACTGAACTAAAACTGAACAAAAAGTGAACTACAACTAAACTAGATCTAAACTGGAACTGCACTAGAACTAAACGTTTTATTTTGTATTTTATTTTTAAAGTTAAAAAGTATAATTTTTTTCTTATTTTCAATTAAGTTTCATTTAATTGAATTATTTTTTCTCTAATTTAATTAATTCATTTCACCCCTGCTTTCATCAAAAAATAATGTCCCTCTCGACATAAACAAATTAACACCAAATGTTTGGAATTAAGTGGTTTTCTTTTATTTGTTGAAAATGCATTTAATCCATCAAATTTTAAAAATAGATTGAAATTTTAAAATATTTAATTTGATTGATTTAAAATTGAGAAACAATTTTGAAATTGTAATTGAAAAGTGGAGAGTGAGATCGAAAAAAAACTAAACAATGTGTTAAACATTTTATTTAATTAGTTTTATTAACAAAATTCATTCTAAATTAAACATGTGTATGTTTGTATGTTACAGAAAAAAAGAGATAAAGTGATTTTAATTGATTAATGAAATTGTCAACTGTCTATTAAAAAGCACAATAATGGAAACAATTTATTTCAGAAACAAGTGAGAATAATATATTCGGTTATGCTGAATCTTTAATATCCACCAACACAAATACGTGTGAAGTACATACTTTATTTTTCCTACATATACATTCACACATACATTTGCATATTTGATATTACGACAAAATTTCATTCTAATTTGTCTATTTTACAAAAGTTTTTTGCTTGAACATAGATGTTGCCACTAGATATCGGTCTTTATTTTTGAAAATACTGAACCGATTCTGCTGGTTTTAAATAGGAAACTTCTGAGAACTATAAAAATATCTGGCCAAATTTCATTGAGGTCTATCAATTATTGTGGATGTGAGCATGGCAACAACAGAAAGACAGACGGACAGAATGACAGGCAGACAGATGGACAGAAAAACAGACAGACGGATATAGCTAAATCGATTCAGATTTTGATTTGATACAAGAATATATATACATAAAAGGGGTTTGAAATGATTCCCACTTAGCGTTACACACGGAATGACAATGTTAATATACCCTCATCACCACTCGTCTTGGTGTAGGGTACAAAAAGAAGATATTTTAAATAATACACTGTGAAATATTCAGTAGAAGAAACATTTCCATTTAGATGGAAAATTCCTCTTTAATCTTTGTCTGGGGACAAGTGTTGGTCTGATTTGTTAAAAGCACCTGTTTTTTGTTTGCGTTTGTTTGAGGGAAATAAAAATTCATTTCCGCTTTATTTTCTATTATTTAAATGACTTTTTTTTTGTCTGACAATTTTATCGCTTTTTTCTGAAATATGTCTTTTCATTCTTTTTGTATTGAGTTGTTGAAATATTATGATTTTTTTCACAAAAGAGGAAAAAAATATTCTTTTTCTTTCTTTCTTTGCCATTTTTCTTAAGACATTTAAACTTGACACTTTCTCTGTGCTTTTGCCTGTCTTTCATTTAGATTTGTTCGTTCCGAAATAAAAAATATTTTCCTTTTTTTTGTCAGTATTTTTATTCTTTATTCACTAATTTTTCTTTGGTTTTATATTTATTTTCTTTTTTATTTTAGTTTTCTTTTCATTTTTGCCGTCTGTTGAAAATATTTTGTCATTGCACCATTATTCGCTCACTCAGTCACAGCAGCAGACCCTCATTTGACACTTGACATATGAGTTTGACAGCCACTCTAACTCACTGTGGGTGTTTTCTTTTTCTCTTTTTCCTTTCCTTTTCTTCTCTCGAAATTCTTCTGGGGAATATTATTTTTTTTCTCATATTAAAATTTATTTTAAAGATTATAAAGACACAAAAGTGAACTATAATCTGTCATATTATGGAGGGGGTAGTTCTGTCATATAAATGGCGTTAAGTTTAAACTTGAGTTTAGCTTGACTAAATTTAATCACCATGATAAATATAAAATATGATACTTGATTCTTTAACTAAAGAAAATATTTAAAATGTGTTTAAATTTTAATATTTCGACTACGATCTTTATCGTGAATAGAAATCTATATAAACAGTCAAACAACTTTTAATTCTAACTCTTATCACAGAATCGAGAGATGTCTGTCCTGCCGTATTTTTATATAAATTTTTCTTAAGATCTTTATTTATAAAATCTGACCTAGAAAATGAACTAAAATCTGAAACAGAACTTAAAGTGCACCGGAAACTAGAATCTAAATTAAAATCTTAACTAGAAACTGTATTAGAATTTGAACTGGAATTTGAACTAGATTCTAACCGAAAATCTGAATTAGAATCTGAACTAAATTCTGAACTTAAATCTAAACTGGAATCAGAACTACAATCCGACCTTAATGTGTGAATTATAACTAGAAGTTGAACTTGAATTTCCATTAAAATTTGAAGTAGAATTTGAACTATAATCCGATATAGAATATGAACTAGAATCAAGATTGGAATAAGAAGAAGAATCTAGAATCTAATGAAGTGTCTGAATTGAAATCTTAACTAGAATTTGACCAGAAAATGATGTAGATTAAGATCTAGGATATGAACTTGAACTAAAACTGAACTAGAATTGAACTAGAACTGAATTAGAACTGAACTAAAACTGAACTGGAACTAAACTTGAATTAGAACTGAAATAGAACTGAACTGAACGAGAAATGAACTAAAACTGAACGAAAACTTAACTAGAATTGAACTAGATATGAATCAGAACTGAACTAGAGCTGAAGTAGAACTGAACTAGAACTGACAATGAACTAATCTAAAGCTGAACCAGAACTAGAACTGAACCAAAACTGAACTAGAGCTGAAGTAGAACTGAACTAGAACTGAACCAAAACTGAACTAGAACTGAACCAAAACTGAACTAGAGCTGAAGTAGAACTGAACTAGAACTGAAGTAGAACTGAACTAGAACTGAACCAAAACTGAACTAGAACTGAACCAAAACTGAACTAGAGCTGAAGTAGAACTGAACTAGAACTGAACTATAACTGAACTAGAACTGAACCAAAACTGAACTAGAACTGAACCAAAACTGAACTAGAACTGAACCAAAACTGAACTAGAGCTGAACTAGAACTTAACTGGAACTGAACCAGAACTGAACTAGAGCTGAATTAGAACTAAACTAAAGCTGAACTAGATCTTAACTAGAGCTGAAGTAGAACTGAACTAGAGCTAAAGTAGAACTGAACTAGAACTGAACATGAACTAATCTAAAGCTGAACCAGAAACTGAACTAGATTTGAACCAGAACTGAACTAGATTTAAACCAGAACTGAACTAGATTTGAACCAGAACTGAACAAGAGCTGATGAACACTGAATGAACTAGAACTAAACTAAAACGGAACTAAAACTGAACTGGAACTAAACTTGAATTAGAACTTAATTAGAACTGAACTGAACTGAACTAGAAATGAACTAAAACTGAACTAGAGCTGAAGTAGAACTGAACTAGAACTGAATTAGAGCTGAACTAGACCTAAACTAAAGCTGAACTAGAACTTAACTAGAGCTAAAGTAGAACTGAACTAGAGCTTAAGTGAACTGAACTAGAACTGAACATGAATTAATCTAAAGCTGAACCGGAACTGAACTAGAGCTGAACTAGAACTGAACTAGATTTGAACCAGAACTGAACTAGAGCTGAACCAAAACTGAACTAGAGCTGAAGTAGAACTGAACTAGAACTGAACCAAAACTAAACTAGAGCTGAACTAGAACTTAACTGCAACTGAACCAAAACTGAACTAGAGCTGAAGTAGAACTGAACTAGAGCTGAACCAAAACTGAACTAGAGCTGAACTAGAACTTAACTGCAACTGAACCAGAACTTAACTAGAGCTAAAGTAAAACTGAACTAGAACTGAACATGAACTAATCTAAAGCTGAACCAGAACTGAACATGAACTGAACTAGAACTGAACTAAAACTGTACTAGAGCTGAACCAGAACAGAACTAGCACTAACAAAAAACTAACATAAAACATTACGCCTCAGTTTTAACTGTAGCTAAACTTATTCTTTAGCTAAAACTTAATGTTTACAAATTCCTTTATATTTATTGAAAATATTATAAAAATTTCTATTATCTGGAAATTCTAATATTGAAATTCTAAGCACTTGACTTAGTTAAAGTTTCTATTTTCATTGTTTTGACATCTGACAATCTAAAATCTAAAACATTTTATTCCATTCATATAATTCCCAGATCAAATAACAATAAACTCAAACTTAAGCACAAATTCAAATCCATTGAAAAAGTAAATAATCGCTGTAATTAATAACGACGTAATAAAAAATATCAAAAAAAAAAAACAAAAAAACAATTGAACTGTTTTATTTACAAATCAACAATTGTCAATGTTAAAAAAATAAAATAAAAATTATGTAACTGAAGAAAAAATGTCAAACGATTTATCAAAATAGTTATTAATCAAACATAATGAATAATCCCGTCCCTACAAAATACCAGAAATGACATTAAAAAAATCAAATTCACCTCCATTATCTACTCCTACCAACACCCACCATCACCATCACCAATACCCTGACATTTGATGTCATTTGTTTTCTCAAACGTAGAGACATCAAAGTGATGACAAAATATTGTCAACGCACACAATACGGGTTCATTTTCTAGAGCAACCGATCAGTATGACTGCGAGAGTGTGAAGAGTTAAGAGACATTTTAATATTTTTAAAAGCTCTACTAGCTGACTATGTAATGCTGCTGTCAGTAGCATCAGCGACAGCTAATAGTTTATCTGTTTACTTTTCTTTTGGTCGTTTTTGAAAAGACATCTGTGATTTTGATTGAAAATAATCAATAAGAGGATTAAATGTCAATAGCAGCAGTAACAGTCAAATCAAATGAAGGGGGAATTAATCAAAGAACACAAAAATCATATAATTCTTAATGACTAAAAGAAAATTATGAAAATAGCAGTTCTTGCTATAAGAAATGTATGATGAAACTTTATTCCGCTTTCAGTCTGGTTCAGATTCTAGTTCTGTTTCAAACTCAAACTATAAATCAGGTTCCACTTCTAATTCATATTCTAGTTCAGACCCTTGTTTTAATTCTTGTTCAGGTTCAGTTCTGGTCCAGTTCTACTTTAATTCTAGTTCAGTTCTGGTCTAGTTCTTGTTCAGTTCTAGTTCAATTCTATTTCAGTTTTAGTTCAGTTCTAGTTAAGTTCAAGTTCAGTTCTAGTTCAGTTCTACTTCAATATAGTTCAGTTCTAGTTCAGTTTTAGTTAATTTTTAGTTCGTTTCAAGTTCAGTTCTAGTTCAGTTCTAGTTCAGTTCTAATTCAGTTCTTATTCAGTTCTACTTCAGTTCTAGTTCAGTTCTAGTTCAGTTCTAATTCAGTTCTAGTTCAGTTCTACTTCAATATAGTTCAGTTCTAGTTCAGTTTTAGTTCATTTCTAGTTCGTTTCAAGTTCTAGTTCAGTTCAGTTCTAGTTCAGTTCTAGTTCAGTTCTAGTTCATTTCTAGTTCAGTTCTAGTTCAGTTCTAGTTCAGTTCTTGTTCAGATTCTTGTTCAGTTCTAGTTCAGTTCTTGTTCAGTTCTAGTTCAGTTCTTGTTCAGTTCTAGTTCAATTCTATTTCAGTTCTTATTCAGTTCTACTTCAGTTCTAGTTCAGTTCTAGTTCAGTTCTAATTCAGTTCAAATTCAGTTCTAGTTCAGTTCTACTTCAATATAGTTCAGTTCTAGTTCAGTTTTAGTTCATTTCTAGTTCGTTTCAAGTTCTAGTTCAGTTCAGTTCTAGTTCAGTTCTAGTTCAGTTCTAGTTCATTTCTAGTTCAGTTCTAGTTCAGTTCTAGTTCAGTTCTTGTTCAGATTCTTGTTCAGTTCTAGTTCAGTTCTTGTTCAGTTCTAGTTCAGTTCTTGTTCAGTTCTAGTTCAGTTCATGTTCAGTTTTAGTTCACTTCTGGTTCACTTCTAGTTCAGTTGTAATTCAGTTCTAGTTCAGTTCAAGTTCAGCTCTTGTTTAGTTTTAGTTCAGTTCTAATTCAGTTCTTGTTCAGTTTTAGTTGGGTTCTGTTTCGGTTCTAGTTCAGTTCTAGTTCAGCTCTATATCAGTTTAAGTTCAGTTCTAGTTCAGTTCTTGTTCAGTTTTAGTTCAGTTTGAGTTCAGTTTTAGTTCAGTTCTTGTTCAGTTCTAGTTCAGTTTTAGTTCATTTCTAGTTCCGTTTCAGCTTCATATTCTTGTTTAATTCTCTCTATTAAATTGACTGTTCTAGATTTAAAGTACTTTTTTTTCTCCAAATTATAATTATTATATTTTCTGCTCTTTTCCCTTTATAACATAAATTTATTGATGTTCCTTTTTAATTGCTTTTGATTTTACATTAAATTAATTTGTATGCGAGTGAAGTATGAAAGAAAATATGAGAGAAAATAATAAAACATCCAACAAACTTAATTATTTTAATTTTAATTTCACATTTATTTTCTTTCTTCAATAAAGAAAATTGTTTCATACAATGACCACTTTCCGAGTAAAACAGACCCCAAAATAGGCAAGGAAACGTAAAAGCGGGGGGAGTAATAAGAATAAGTACTGAAAACAAAAAGAGAAAATAAAATTTCATAATTGAAAACAAAAAGAGGAACAAGACGAATGAATAAATAAATGAGGGAACGATTGAACGAACTAAGAAAGAACCAACTTTTACAATGTAATTGAATTTTAAACACAAAGACAATATTGTCAGGTTCCTGAGCAAAAGTGTGAGAGTGTCAATGTTGTGTTTTTTTCTCCAGATGATATATAAATTGCAGAAATGTTAATATAATTCAGAAAATGTACAACAGTTCTGAATATGGACTAAAGAATGGAGTGGAGAATATTTCATAGTCCATGGTCCTGCACTATAGTATAGTCAGTCCATGGTCCTGGACTATAGTATAGTCAGTCTATGGTCCAGGCCTATAGAATAGTCAGTCCATGGTCCTGGACTATAGGATAGTCAGTCCATGGTCCTGGACTATAGTATAGTCAGTCCATGGTCCTGGACTATAGTATAGTCAGTCCATGGTCCTGGACTATAGTATAGTCAGTCCATGGTCCTGGACTATAGTATAGTCAGTCCATGGTCCTGGACTATAGTATAGTCAGTCCATGGTCCTGGACTATAGTATAGTCAGTCCATGGTCCTGGACTATAGTATAGTCAGTCCATGGTCCTGGACTATAGTATAGTCGTCCATGGTCCTGGACTATAGTATAATCAATGGTCCTGTACTATAGTAAATTCAATGGTCCTGGACTTGGTCCTGGACTATAGTATAGTCCATGGTCCTGGACTGTAGCCTGAACTAAATTCTATTTGAAGTTGTAAAACTGTAGGAAATTTATGCGACCCGAACAAAAGTGTTTTAAACATTTCACTTCATACACAATGAAGCTGCTGCTGCCATCTACAGCAATTGAATACTTTGTATAATATTACAACAAAAATATGTATATAGCAGAGCACCCAACAACAATCGTTACAGAAATGTTGGAGTAAAAAATCCTTGTTTGTCTTTTAATGAGGAGTGACAGGCGACAAGCATAATTAAATTTTATTTCATTTTTACATGCGAAAAATTCTATCACACTCTCTGTGTTTTTCAATCACATTCCGCACTCACCTCTCTTTAGACAACATTTGGACTTCTGGTTTTTTAAAATAAAATCACTCACTCCCCCTCTTGCTCCAGCTGCCTTCAGTCCACATGCAACTGGCCGTTAAACTTGCAATTAAAGTGTGAAATAGAAAAGTGAAAATTTCTATGATTTTTTTTTTTCAAAACAAATTTTCTCTCAAAGACTAAAATAATCAAAATGTTTCCAAAGTTGTCAAATGCCAGCAAAAAGAAAACTCTACAACAACAGAAAAAATCTCTGACATCTTGGTCTAAGACTCACTATTTTCATGCCGCTTTATTTAAGACCATTTTGATGACAAAATAAATTAATTTCAAAATTTTCATTTTATTTGCCGTGATTTTACGGAAGCGTGAAATGATGTTATTTCTTCACGTAGAGGAAAATGTACTGAAAAACAGCAACATTTGAAGATTAAGATGACAAAATTAATTTAAATGAAGTTAAAAATGTAGAAAAGTACTTGCAGAAAATTAAAAAGGAAATGTAATTAAAAAATACAAGAAAAGTTACTTGATTTTTTTTTGTCGGACGACAACAAAAGTTAAGAAAGAAAAAAAAACGAAATATTTTTGCTTTTAAGACCAGTTTTAATTGACAAAGAGAAATTGTAGTGAAATTCATATAAAATATTAATTTTTTTTGTCGGCCGACAAATATAATGGACAAACCGACATTTTAAATTCATTTTGATTCAAATTCTAATTCAGTTATAGTACGGACTTCAGTTCAGTTCTACTTTAGTTCTGGTTCAAATTTAGTTCAGTTGATTTTTAGATCTTGTTCCAATTCGGTTCTAGTTCTGTTCCAGTTCAGTTCTGGTTCAGTTCCAGTTCAGTTCCAGTTCAGTTCCAGTTCAGATTATGTCCATTTCTAGATCAGTTCTTGTTCGTTTCTAGTTCAGTTCTTGTTCATTTCTAGTTCAGTTCTTGTTCGTTTCTAGTTCAGTTCTAGTTCATTTCTAGATCAGTTCTTATTCGTTTCTAGTTCAGTTCTTGTTCATTTATAGTTCAGTTCTCGTTCGTTTCTAGTTCAGTTCTAATTCAGTTCTTGTTCGTTTCTAGTTCATTTCTAGTTCATTTCTAGTTCAGTTCTAGTTCAGTTCTAATTCAGTTCTTGTTCATTTCTAGTTCATTTCTAGTTCAGTTTTAGTTCAGTTCTAATTCAGTTCTTGTTCATTTCTAGTTCATTTCTAGTTTAGTTCTAGTTCATTTCTAGTTCAGTTCTAGTTCAGTTCTTGTTCATTTCTAGTTCAGTTTTTGTTCAGTGCTTGTTCATTTCTAGTTCAGTTCTAGTTCATTTCTAGTTCACTTCTTGTTCATTTCTAGTTCAATTCTAGTTCATTTCTAGTTCAGTTCTAGTTCAGTTCTAATTCAGTTCTTGTTCATTTCTAGTTCAGTTCTAGTTCATTTCTAGTTCAGTTCTAGTTCAGTTCTAATTCAGTTCTTGTTCATTTCTAGTTCAGTTCTAGTTCATTTCTAGTTCAATTCTAGTTCATTTCTAGTTTAGTTCTTGTTCATTTCTAGTTCACTTCTTGTTCATTTCTAGTTCAATTCTAGTTCATTTCTAGTTCAGTTCTAGTTCAGTTCTAATTCAGTTCTTGTTCATTTCCAGTTCAGTTCTAGTTCATTTCTAGTTCATTTATAGTTCAGTTCTAGTTCATTTCTAGTTCACTTCTTGTTCATTTCTAGTTCAATTCTAGTTCATTTCTAGTTCACTTCTTGTTCATTTCTAGTTCAATTCTAGTTCATTTCTAGTTCAGTTCTAGTTCATTTCTAGTTCATTTCTTGTTCAGTTTTGTTCGTTTCTAGTTCAGTTCCTGTTCACTTCTTGTTCAGTTCTTGTTCGTTTCTAGTTCAGTTCTAGTTCATTTCTTGTTCAGTTTTTGTTTCAGTTCAGTACGTGATTAAGATTGCAGTCGAGATTCGAGAAATTTATTTCAGTCTTTAATTCAATTTTAGATTTTTTTCCGATTTTAGTTCAGTTTCTAGTCCAGATTCTATTTATTATTCATGTTCATATTTGGTTTATTTTTATTTCTAATTCGAATTGTTATTAAACTCGAGTTCTGATTCTCTAACAGATTCCAGTTGAGATTCTAGTTCAGACTCCAGGTCATAGACCAAATTCTTCGTTCATATTTTAGTTCAAGTGCTGATTTAGTTGAAATTCCGGTTCAGGTTCTAGCTTATTTTCTAGTTCAAGTTGTAGACCAGATTTAAATTCAGACTCGAGATTCTTGTTTAGATTCTTGTTCAAATTCGAGTCCAGGTTCAGATTCTGTATCAGTTTCTAGTTGAGTCTCCAGATTAGATTCTGTAGTACTATTTTTCAAATTCTCGCCAGATTCAGTTTCAATTTCAAATCCAGGTTACGATTCTAATTTAGAGACAAGTCTAAATTTATGTTTCAAACTATCGTCTTTTACTGGATCTTAGTCATTAGTCTGATCTTAATCTAGTCAAACTCTTAGTTTAATTTTAACCCATTTTTTATATTTCCCGATTTTTGTATAATTTTGCTTTTAATTTCTTTATTTTCAGCTTAAAATTGGGATTATTTAACAGACATCCGATAAAATTGAGTAGTGATATCAAATCAGGTAAGTTAAGTTCTTAATGGGGTTTTACACGGAATCAGACAATTGAAAATTTTACAAAATTTGTCTCAAATAAATTCAGAAAATTATTAAATATCGCTTGAAATAAAGATGACAAATTTATCTTAAATTTATATATAATTTTTACAGTTATTTTATTTTATCTCCCCAAAAAAAACCAACACACCTGAGTCCCTCTTTTGTTTTATTTTACATGTTTAAGTTGTAATTTTACTCTTGTGTTTTTGTTGTTTTATTACTCCTGTTTTATGTTCAGTTTTTGTATGGAAAAAAATCCTTTTTTTGGTTATTTAAGAGGTGTTATAACTTTTATACTGGCAATATATATGATGGATTCATATATTTTTTTTCTCTTCTTGTCCTTTTTTTTTACATTTTACAAAATTTATTCATACTTTATGTAAATTATCATATAGAATGATGTATATATTATATATATATATATATTATACATATATATTCTTTTACAACTTTATAACAAACCACCACACAACCAGAATACTTTTATTTTGTATATTTAATCTTTACATTTACATATAAAAATGATATTTAACACACACACATATACACATGTATACATATTATTTACACCTACAGGCTTGTAGGAGTTCTGGAGAGAGAAAAAATAGTAGAGAACCAGAATGGATTGTAAAACATACCGAAAGTTATATATTAAAAAAAAACAACAACAACAACACACCTACATTTGTGCCAGAGAGGAATTCATCATTGTTAGAGAAACAGTGATAAATTACAGAGGGGAAATATTGGAGGGCCGTCAAGTGGGGGGCCTTTTATTCATGGAATGGATTAAAATGTAGCCTTGTGTCTTGTTTATGGTCTGGATTATAGAGCTGTTTGGACTATAGTTCAGTCAGTCTGGATTATTGTTTGGACTATAATTTAATTTAATGTCTGCTCATTCTATATCTGAACTGTAGTCAATTCTGTATTGTGTAGACTTCAGTTTTGTCTATACTATAGACTATAATCCCTCTTAAAATCTGGACTGTTATTTAGTCTATAGGATCATTTAGAGTATAATTTAGTGTATATAGTCATAGTCCAAAGTCTGTTTTTTTAGTTCAAGACTTAGATTTTAGTTCAAATTTTTTGGTCCAGATTTTAGTTTAGTCTGTAGTTTAGTTTCTAGTCCAGATTCTAGTTCAGATTATTTTTTCCCTTTCGCCTTCCGACACTAGTTCAGACACCAATTCAAATTATAGTTCTGATTTTAGACAAAATTTACAATTTAGATTTTAGTTTACTTTTTAGTTCAGATTCTTGTTGAGATTCAAGTTTGTATTTCAGATCAGATTTTAGTTCAGTCTCTTGTTCAGATTCGTATTCCAGTTTTTTACTATTTTAGATTTTAGTTCAGAGTCTGGTTCAGATTTTAATAACAACTTATAGTCCAGGTTCCAGTTGTGTTACAAATTCAGATTCTATTCCAGATTATAGTTCAGATTCTAGTCCAGGTTAAGTATTTTGTTCCAATTTTATTTCAGATTATTCTCTGGATTATAGTTCCGACTCTACTTTAATACAGTTTCCATTTTAGCTTCTAATCCTCCGTGAATATAGTTCTGGTTTGGATTCTAATTGGAATGCCAGTTCAGACGCCACTTCTGATTTTTGATCAGCTTCTATTTTCGGTTTCCAATTCAGCTTTTAGTCTTCCATAAATATAGTTCAAATTCTAATTTAAATTCTATTCCATTCTATTCTAGAATTTTTAACACAATTCAGAATTCAGTTTGGATCCTACTTGCAATTGCAGTACAGATTATCGTTCGACTTCAGATCCTATTCAGCTTCGAGGCCTTTGTATTATAATTCAGACTCTTACTTAGATTCTATTCCTGATTCCAGATCTTAATA
>PYHX02000413.1:91029141-91054833 GCA_004302925.2 Cochliomyia hominivorax | reverse complement strand
CAATTGAGATTCTGGTTGGAATCCGTGTTCGGATTGCGGTTAAAAATATATAGTTGTTCAGATTTTAGTCAAGGTTTTAGCTACAGTTCAGTCCATATATAAGGACTTTATAGTCTGGACTGTTAATAAGTTTATAGAAGTGACCTATTTTTTATAGTTTTGAATATTTTTTTAGCATTAAATCAGGCCTAAAATAATTTAGTTTATAGTGTGGGCTACAGTTTAGTCGTTATTCTTGACTATATTTTCGTTTATAGTCAGGATTGTAATTAAGTCTGGACTGCTATTTACAGTTTAAATATCTGGTTAACTCTAAAGTCTGGAATAAAGACTATAAGTCGGTTTATAGTTTAGAATGGCAGTAAGTCTATAGTGTAGACTATTTTCTATAGTTTCTAACAGTGTTAAGCCTAAAATCTAGTCTATAGTTTGGACTATAGTCTAGTATTTAGTATTGACTCCAGTTCAGTCTGTTCTCTGGACTATAGTTCCTTTTAAAGACTCGATTCCTATTAAGGCTATAGACGGGATTATTGTCAATAGTTTAGACTATATTATTTAGTCGATAGTCTGGACTGCTACCACTGTAGCCTTTTATTTGTACTCTATTTCCTTTAAATTTTATCAATTTTTTTCATTTTCCTTCTGAGTTTTCCATGAAGGCGTGTTTTTTTCTTTTATGTTTGAATTCGAAACTTTAAAACAGTTTTAACTTAACAATGTCCAGACCAGGTTTTTCCTGCTATTTATTATTACCATTTTACCCACTTGTGTTTACAGTTTTTCCGTTGTTGTTGCTGCTGTTGTACAACCAAAAGACCAAAACGTTACAAAACAATTTTGAGAAATTTTCATAAATTTACATAAAATCTACAACAATTTTTTTCTGTTCGAAAGTAATTATAAACATTTTGTTGTATTTTTTGTTGTTGTTTTTTTGCTTATTGAAACAACTGAAAAAAGTTTTTCATTAAAACCAAAAACTTTTGTTTTTCATTTTATTTTGAGTGTGTAAATAGCTTTTGCCTCAAAAGTGTGTGTAAAACATACGAAATCCAGCAAAAAAGGCGAAAATGGCAAAAAAAAGTTATGTTGGTAATTGATTTTGAAATTGATATGCTAAACAAGTCAAGGTATCCCAAAATAAAGGCAAAAAAACTCTACATGAGTTAAACTAAAATGAGGCAAAAAAGACCGGCAACAACAACTGACAAGATTCGTTTAAATGGCAAAAATAGAGGATCAAGAAGAGAAAGTGGGTGGTTATTGTGGAGGAAAAGATAAAATTAGAATTTAATAAAGTTTACGATAGACACCTGAGTTTTTTATTTATGAGGAATAAATAAATTTCTATTAATATTTTTCGGGGAAAAGAAATTCGTACAGGGAAAGTTTAAGGCACAAAATATGAAAAAATAGTCTTTAAATGCTATTAAATAAAGACTATACTAGAATAGATTATGCTATTATATAATAATCTGAAGTACAGTCTGTAAACGGTACTCTAGTAGATACAATAGACTAAATTAAAGTGGAGACTATATACTAAATTATAGGGAAGACTACAGACCAGAATAAAGACTATGCTATGGTTTAAACAATAGACAAAATTGTAATTGAAAAATTTTGATGAAATTATAGGCCCGATCATGAACTAGACTAAATTATAATCCTGACTAAAGTCTAATCTATTGTCCAGAGTATATTCTTATCTATAGTTCACACTATATGTTAACGCCATAGACTATAAGTGAAATTATAGCCCACACTATGTACTGTTTTACTGTTATAGTCTTTACTGCAGACTAAACTATATTTCAGACTATAGACTTAACTAAATTCCAGACTGTAGACAGATCTATAGACTTAACTATAGTCCAAACAGTAAACTAAATTACAATACAAGATTATGACTAAACTATGGTCCAGACTGAACTGCAGTGCAGACTAAACAACAGTCCAGACTATAGACTAAACTATGGTCCAGATTAAACTTTAGTCCAGACTAAACAATAGTCCAGACTATAGACTAAACTTTGGTCCAGATTAAACTTTAGTCCAGACTAAACAATAGTCCAGACTGTAGACTAAATTATAATCTATACTATAGACTAAACTTTAGTCCACAATATTGACAAAACTTTAGACTAAAATATAGTCTAGACTACAGACGAAACTATTGTCCAGGCTATAGACTAGAGACTAAACTTTAGAACAGACAGTAAAGTTAACTTTTGTCCACACTATCGACAAAACTATAGACCAAACTGTAGGATAACTATAGTCCAGACTAAAGACTAAATTATAGTCCAGACTATAGACTAATCGAAACTATAAGCGAAACTATATTTCCAAATCTCTAGTCTCTACATATTGTTCGAACTGTAGGCTAAACTGTAGTGCACATTATAGACTAAATTATAGTCCAGACTATAAACTGAACTCGAATCCAGACAATAAACTAAAGTCCAGACTATAGACTTAACTGTAGTCTAAACTATAAAGTCAAGACTATGTTCTTATCTCTAGTCCAAACTATGTATTATACTATAAACCGATTTGCAGACTAAGCTACAGTACAGACTACAGACTAAATTATAGTACCAACTTTAAACAAAACTGTGCTCCATACTATGAACTTAACTCTTGTCCAGACTATAGATTAAACTGTACTCCAATCTGGAAACTAAACTATAAAACAGATTATAAACTGAAATATTGCAAATTTAGTTTTTAGTTTGTATTATAGTCCAATCTGTAGAATATACTATAGTCTACACTATAAACTAAACTATAGTCTTGACTGTATACTAAACTGCAGTTAGACTATTGACAGAATTGTTGACAAGATGGTAGACGGAAGTACAGTCTAGATTATGGATAGAAATACAGGCCAGTTTATACAGTAGTCCAGAATATGACAGAACTATAGTCCAGACTATGGTTAACATAGAGTCTAGACTATGAACTATATTATGGCCCGGAAAGAGATCTTATCTATGGCCTCGTCTTTATCTTTTGTGATAGTCCAGATCAGAGACGGAATTTTTATATAGTGTCTCTAATATGAACTATAGTCTTTTTTTTGTTGCTATTTTTAGTATATTTTAATCCCATGACTCTTTAAAGCTTTAATTGTTTATTTATTTAGTTTGTTTTTCTTTTTTGGGTTGACTGCTAAATTCATTTAAAATATTTAGCCTTGCGCATTACCACAGCTTTAGGTCCATGTTTTTAATTTTCTATTAATTTTTTTCTTCCTCGATTACTGTTGTTTTTCTCCGTTGTCAGCCATTTAAAGTTAAAATATTTCATGTCATCATTGATTTTTTTCTCTCAACTATTTTTATATTTACAACTAAAAATTCTTTATATATGAGAATCTATTTCCGCTAGATTTTTATATTAAACGAAAATAAACTATTTTATTTATTTCACTTTTTTTGTTGTTGTTTTTGTTGTTGCTGTATTATTTGCTCTGACACAATTCCTCTTTGCAAATAACTAAAGAATAATGATACAGTATTTTTTTTCATCTGTGTAAAGTAAAAAATAATCGAAAACAATGTAGAAAATAGTTTTCAATTTTTTTTCGTCTCTTTAAAGGCAGCAGCCAGCAGCAGCCTCAACTAACTGAAAATGAAAAAAATGCTTTTTTTGCTGAGTTTAGCAAAAATGAAAACTATGAAACAGAATTTGAACTGAAAAAATAGTGATACAATGTTGTGATACATTAAACTATAAAAAAAAACTACGAAAATTTTATATAAAACATGACAAAAAGTAACAATAAATGAAATTGCTAAAATAAAGTTATAAAGTTATAAAAATAAGTTATAAACAAATTTTATAATCGAGCAGCACTAAAAGAGAGAAATAATTTTAAATTGTTAGTAAATAACAAGCTAAAGACTATTCCCTAAATAGTTTTTGACAAACAAACTAAAGAACTTTAAAATAATTTGAAAAGTTATAAAATTATACTAAAATAGCATAAAGTTATAATAAACAACAGAAAATTTGTTATAAAGTAAAAACTATATACTTGGCTATGAAGCATATTTAAAATCCTCCACTAGAAATGTATGTGAAGTAAATACATTATGTTTCGTACAAACACACTCACACATATACTCACAAACTTATACATTAAATAAGGGGTTTTCTGCAATATGACATGTAACACTTTTTGAGTCATGAAATTTGTTATATTTTTGTCTATAACTTTTCTTTCTACTGAACCGATTTAGATCATTTTGGCATGATGTAGTACATATATAAGTTGATATTATGGAATCGTTTTCCATGGAACGTTTTATAATTGATTTTTTTTTTAATTTTGCTTGAACTTATAGCTTGCCTCAGAAATTGGTCTATATCTTTTAATATACTGAACCGATCTTAATGGTTTTTAACAGGAAACTTTACAGGACAATAACAACTACTCAGGCCAAATTTCATTGAGCTCTATCAGTTATTGGGGATGTGAGCATGCCAACAATGTTAGTAGTGCTTTTAACCTTCTCCCCAGTTAAATGCTATATCCATGTCCTCATGCTCCTGCTACTATTTTTTGCCCAGTTCATATATTTAATAAAAGTCTCATATTATTTGCCCAGCAGACGTAGAAAAATCATTAATTTTTTTTTTTTTTTTTTTTTTTTTTTTTTTGAAAAAAATAAATCGAATATTTTTTTGATGCGACTGCTACGAAAATCTGTTCAAATTTATTTGTTTATATATGAAAAAAACGCTACAAATAATTTTTTTCATAAACATTTTTTTTATAGTCTAACAAAACAGTTAAATTTCATATAAAATGTTAAATTATTAAGTCATTGTAATATGAAATGCTGTAAATTTTTTCTGCTGCTAACAAACATTTTAATCTCAGTTTTACAATTTGCAAGCAGCAAAAAAATTTACAGCATTTTTTTTTTGTTGGCAAATTAAATTCAAATGATGAATAAACATTTAATTAATAGATTTTTCAAAAATACTTTAATGAAATTTTACATTAAAGTGGAAAACTTTTTATTGCAATAAAAAAGTATTTGCAATGAATTTTAAACTAAAGTTTGGACTGTAGTTAACAGCTGTACAGTTTAGATAACTTAGGATTACAAATTAGTCAATAGTTTGGTTTATAGTCAGGACTAAAGTTTTGTCAGAACTTTAGTTTTGCCTAAAGACAGGACTATAATTTGGTCTAAAGACAGGACTATAGTTTGGTCTTTAGTCGGGACTATAGTTTTGTCTAAAGGCAGGACTATAGTTTGTTCTTTAGTCAGGACTATAGTTTGGTCTTTAGTCGGGACTATAGTTTTGACTAAAGACAGGACTATAGTTTGTTCTTTAGTTTGGTCTTTAGTCAGGACTAAAGTTTTGTCTAAAGACAGGACTATTGTTTGTTCTTTAGTCAGGACTATAGTTTGGTCTAAAGACAGGACTATATTTTGGTCTTTTGTCAAGTCTAAATTTTGTCTAAAGACAGGACTATAGTTTGGTCTTTAGTCAGGACTATAGTTTTGTCTAAAGGCAGGACTTTATTTTTATATAAAAGCAGGACTAAAGGTTTGTCTAAAGACAGGACTATAGTTTAGTCTTTAGTCAGGACTATAGTTTTTTAATATATAGTCCTGACCATTTTTCAATTAAAGTTCCAATTATTAACTAGATTGTAGTTTAAAATATCGAATAAACTATATACCAGTCTACAGACTATGTATGTTGAACTATAGTCCTGACTGTTAAGTAAACTAAACCCTTGAATGCTGGTCCGACTTTTTGCTTGAGATATAGTTTGGACTATAGTTTGATCAAAACTGGAATTAAGTCTGTGTTCTGGACTATGGTTTAAACGGTAGTTTTATTCACAGACGAGATTGTATTCAGGTCTATAGTTTGGTGAACTATAATTTTATAAATAGTCCACATTATAGTCTTCTCCCTAGTCCGCAATAGTCTTAAGTCTGCCCTGGTTTGTTAGCTCTACTTTAGTCTAATTTATGTACTAGACTATAGTCTAGTTTACTATTTTCTAGCCAGTAGTCTTTTTATTCGATTCCTTTACCTGTAGTCCCGCTTATCCACTATAGTTCCCATTGTTGTTGCTTTTTTCCTATTGGGTTCTAAATTTTTATCATTTTCATTCTTAATATTTATGTCTTTTATAAATTCTCCTCCTAAAATAATGACATTCTTTACAATTTGGTTCTTTTTTTCTTATTGTTGTTGCATAAATTTACCCACGCAAATTATTGTAGACAATTTCTTGTAAATCACATAAATCCCTCTTAAAAGAAAAAACTAGACAAAAAAAGTACTGAAATAAATAAAATATATTCATTCAGTATTTTTAGCTTATTTCTCTAACAATTGAGGGTGTTTAATGCTTTAATTTTAGATCTCGTCGTATTATACTTACAACTATATTAAATATTTCTCATACATCATACAAAAACAATGGTCAAGGTCGACTATTTAATATCCTACACCACATTGTTCGCTATTGATGGTAGCTATTCAAAATTAATAATCAACCCTCGTATAAATATATTTTTTCTAATTTGTGCTTAAGAGTGCAGTTTATTATGGTACTAATATGAATGTAGTTTTTGAGCTCTTCAGAAGGACTTATGCTGGGGGGTGTTTATAACGAAATTATGTACCGACCCTCGTTAAATTTCATATATCGAATTATGTTTATATTTATCTTAATTTGACCAATTCTTACCACAATACTTTATTATATATGAGATTTAAGCTCTTCAAAGTGTTTTTTTTATTTTTTAACGGGGAGTTATATGGGACCTTTGACCGATCCTCGTATAATATGGCACATCATTTTGGAATATCATTAGATATATTTGGGAAAAATTTAAGTTCTTCAAAGTGTTTTTTAAGGGCAGTTATGAGCAACCTGTAACCGATCCTCGTATAATATTTATTTGGGAAAATTTTCGTAATTTTTCGTTTTATATTCAGAACTTTTATGACCTTAAAACTCTATTCTAGAATAAACATTTGTATGTGGACAAGGGGAAATAATGGACCCTTCATCACCAATTTCAATGTATATATATATATATATATATATATATATATATATATATATATATATATATATATATATATATATATATATATATATATATATATATATATATATATATATATATATATATATATATATATATATATATATATATATATATATATATATATATATATTATATTTTTATATTTTTGGACCGAATTAATGAGACGTGCCAAGTTTCATCGGTCAGCAGTTGTCCACAAGATTTACATAGACGGACGGAAGGACGAACACCCTTAAATCGACTCAGAAAGTTATACTGAACCGAGTGCGTTTCAAACTTAAGCACAAACGCATTATACCCCAACCAGCTATGATGGTGTAGGGTATAAAAATAAAACAACATCAGAAACGTTTAGTTTGAATGATCCAACAACGACCACTGAGCAGTAGTCGTCATACTGTCATTTAGCCAGTGGTTGGGGACTTTGAGGTTTTGCATTTTTTGTGCTGTTTGGCGCGTTACTGAATAAATGTGAATTATCATTACAATAAGTTGCCACTTTTTCCCAACTCAAGTACTCTTTCTAGTTTTCTTTTTTTCACCATATAAATTTAGATACTTTTGTTTAGCATTTAAAGAGAATATTTTATACTTTTTCTTCTACCCTACACCAAAGAGAAAGAGAGAAATGAGTATATTAACTTTGTTATGCCGTGTGTAACGCTATAAAGGAAATTATCTCAGATTCATGGAAGTTTATATATACTTGAATGAAATTAAATATGAATCGCTATGTCCGTCTATATATCTGTCTGACTGTTGTTGGCACGCTCACATCCTCAGAACTTAAAGAAATTCGGTCTCAGTATTTATTACAGTCCAGAGAAGTTTCCTATTTTTAAACCAGCAAATATCTGAGTCAAATTCTAAGGTAAAATTCTTAATTATAAATCGACAAATTGGCATGAAATTCGGTCATGATATTAAACTATATGTATTTCATTACCATTCCAAAAATGATTAATATCGGTTCAGTTGAAAGGAATGTTATAGCCAAAAATATAACTAATGGTAGTATGGCTCATTATGTGTTCCTGTGTTATATTCAAGAAAAACTATTATATATTACAAGCATCTGTTAGTGTATGTGTGAGTGCATATGTGCGAAACATAACGTATTCACTTCACACGTATTTTGGTAGAGTGTATTAAAAATTCGGTGTAGTTGAATATAGCATATGTTTTGTATTTGATTTAGTGAACTTTTGTAGGTGGCTATTAGAGAGTGAAAAAAAATAACAACTACAACAGCAGCAATAGAAAATAATATTAAATATTTAATGCTTTTAATGCTGCTTTATAATATTTTATATCATAAATGTCACTATATAGTATTTAATGTTATTTAGAAATCTTGATATATGACTGACAGTTTTAGATGACAATATGCGATTTAGTGTTTTTTGTTTTATATATAATTTATGACTAAAAATACAGTTAACAAATATTTAAGGTTAAATGCATATTCCAATAGTTCAGCTAATAGATCATAATATAGTTGGTTTTATAGTCTTGCTGATAGACCAGACTATGGTTGGTCTTATAGACCAGATTATAGTCATTGTTTAATCTACATTCTAGACTATAGTTTAGTCTACAGTCAGTACTATAGTTAAATATCTGAACTGTAGTTGAAGATATAGTATGAACTATAGTTTTGGCAAAATTCTGAATTATTATTCAGTCGCCTGGCATATAGTTTTGTCTTAAGACTGTATTATAGTTCAGTCTATAACTTTCAATCTGTGGTCTGAACTATAGTTCTTTCTGTAATATGGACTGGACTGGTTAAGTCTGCAGTCTGTAATGTAGCTTAGTCTCGAATGTAGTTAACTCTGTAGTTTATGATATATACTACAGACTGTAGTCTGAATTATAGCTCAGTCTGTAGTCTTATCTAAAGTTCAGTCTATAGTCTGGACCATTGTCGATAATCTAAACAATAGTTAAGTCCAATAATAGCTTCTATAATTTAATCAACCATCTGGACTATGAATTAGTCTAATAGCATTGCACAGACTTCTTTTTAGTTCATTTAAAGTTGGTCTGATTGACCAAAATATAGCTGTGTAGCTTATCTATAGTTGGTCTAAAAAACCAGATTATAATGTATCTTATGCGGGTCTATTAGACCAGACTATAGTTAGTTTATTGTCGGTTTAATAGACCAGACTTATTATCTATAATCGGTCTAATAGACCAAACTTTATTTTATCTAAAGTCGGTCCAATAGACTAAACTGTATAGTGCTGCTTTTCTATAATCGATCTAATCTATAGTCGGTCTCATACATTAGATTATTGATAGTTTGTAGTCAGTATCATAAACCGCACTATAAAAATACACTTTTCCTTAAAAAGAATGTGTGGATCTTCACAAAAAAAAAATCACTTTCTCACTTAAAAAGTCACTTTGTCACTAAAAATCACTTTCACTTTATCACAGTCTATTAAAACTCATCACTGAACGAACTCACTTATTCACTAAAAGATCCCTTTTAGACTAAAAATTCATATTTGCAATAAAAAGCTCACTAAAAAGTCACTTTTTCACTAATAAGCGCCTTTTTTACAAACTTTTTTCAATAAATCACCAAAACGTCACTTTTTCACAAAAAAGTCACTTTTTCATAAAAAAATTCACTTTTTCATAAAAAATTAATTTTTTCATAAAAAATTCATTTTTTCATAAAAAATTCATTTTTTCATAAAAAAATTCATTTTTCATAAAAAATTCATTTTTTCATAAAAAATAATTTTTTCATAAAAAATATTTTTTTCATAAAAAATTAATTTTTTCATAAAAAATAATTTTTCATAAAAAATTCATTTTTCATAAAAATTAATTTTAAAAAATTAATTTTTTCATAAAAAATTCTTTTTTTCATAAAAATTCTTTTTTTCATAAAAAATTCATTTTTTCATAAAAAATTCATTTTTTCATAAAAAATTCATTTTTTCATAAAAAATTCATTTTTTCATAAAAAATTCATTTTTTCATAAAAAATTCATTTTTTTCATAAAAAATTCATTTTTTCATAAAAAATTCATTTTTTCATAAAAAATTCATTTTTTCACAAGAAATTCACTTTTTCACAAGAAATTCACTTTTTCATAAAAAATTCACTTTTTTCACAAAGAAGCCACTTTTTCATTAAAAAATCAATTTTCACAAAAAAGTCACTTTTTCATAAAAATCAATTTTTCACAAAAATTCACTTCTGCACTAAAAACTCTTTGTTGTTAAGTCATTATACCTTGTACGGTTTAATCTAATTATTTATTCTTATTAACTCTGCTAAGTGTCGAGTCCTTCAATTTTAGTTTTGCTCCCCTTTAACGCTTTCACTTTCAGTAAATATTTGCTTTGAATCATCTTCACTACAAATCATTATTATTATATTTTTTTAATTATAATTGTGCCAAAAATTATTTGACCTGTGAATAATTGACACACATACATTCACTCATTTCATTCTCAATTTTTTTAATTTTAGTTAAAAAAGCTAAAACTCCTCAAATAATTTGAAATTATAATAAAAACGTAAACTTTATTAATGTTTTTTTTTTGGGGGGTGGAAATATTTTTATGGGTTTTCTTCGAACGTGAAAGTGAGTAAAATTGCAATCACTTTAGCACCCAAGTAATTAAAAGGCAGAGAGAAAATATTTAACCCAGTTCAGAGAACCATCATTCCCACAAAGATATGTTATAATTTTAATAAGGAGCCGTTAAGGACAAAATGTGCTAAAAGCAAATAAATTGAGGGTGAAAATAATATTTTCATAGTTCAATCATTAAATTGTTAAAATGATGAAATATTTGTTAGATATGAAACGTTTATTTTAATAGACATTAAAGATTTAAATGTCTTTGTCGTTTAGTGTCACAGGACTCGGGCACGAATAAAACATTAAAATGGCAAAAAGAACTATTATCAAAAACAACAACAACAACAATAAGGAGAAGAAGAGAACCCACTAAAGTGTCATTGACAAAACAGTTTCAGACTCAAATGCGAAACTGTGGTTGTTTTGTTTCTTGCTCCCCCATAAATAAAATGAAATGTGTTTGGCCTTCTCCTCTTCCCCCAACTCGCACCTAAAATATTATCCTCCCTCACACACCCACACTTTTGCAAGGGCGATATTTCGCACAACAATCTTTTAAATGGTCTTCAAAGTTTTATTTTATTATTATTTTTTTTTTTTTTTTTTTGAAAACATTACAGTCGAGATATACGGAAGTTTGTTGGTCCCTTTTGGTAAATGTGTTTGTTTGTCTGTATGTATGTGTGTGTGTGAAAGCAGGATAAAAGGAAATTATATGTTTTGTTATATGTGTGTGTGTGTGTGTTCTTAAATATTTGCTATTTAGGCTGTTATGTAAAATAGCTTTTGAAACGTTTTAGTTATTGTCTTTTTTTACTACATCGTACTACGCGAAAATCGTAAATGTCCACAAAAATGCGAAATATTTCGGCTTAAGTGTCACATAAAAATGACTTATCATTTTTATTGTATCAAGTGACTGTTTAACTGCCAAAGACACTAACTAAAATGATAATTTTGTTGGCAACGAGGATAGAAAAAGAATTTTAGAGAATAGAAACTGAGCTATAGGTTACGCTAGGAAATAGTTGTTGATGTTATAAGCTATAGAAATGATAACTATTATATATTATTATAGACTATAATAGCGGTTATATAAAAGTCTTTTAGGTGGGTTTTTATTTTAGACTGTAATAATGATAAAAGTTAGAACCAAACTATCCAAAACTATCAACAAATTTATAGTCACTACTAGACTATAGTCTATTAACTAGATTAGGATTATAAAGTAGTCTTTAACAAAAGGACTTAATCATGACTATAGTCCCTCAAATAGACTACTCTTTAGCCTGCATAAAAATATAGAGTATAGTTTTCTCTACTCTGCGAAATATTGGTTTATAATTTGGACTACATATATAATCCAGGCAATGAATCAAACAGTAGTCTAGATCCCAAGTATAAATTAAACTAGATACTTGGGATCTAGACTACTGTTTGATTCATTGACTGGATTATATTTTGGTCTAGAATCCATAGATTAATCTATAAACTGGGCTCTAGTTCAATCAATTTTTATGTCTAGTCATAATTTTGCTAACAGACTGAACTATAGTCTATAGTTTGGACTATAGCGTAGTCTGTAGTTTGGACTATGGTTTAGTCTATGATCTAGGCTATATTTAAGTCTATAGTCTGAAGTATGATTTTGTCTATATTATAGTCTATCATGTGGATTATATGAATATATTGTGGAATATGGTTTAGTCAATAGTTTTTTCTTTATAGTCTAGACTGTAGTTTAGTATATAATCTGGACTATATTTTAGTCTTAAGTCTATAGTCAATAGTCAATACTATATATATTAGTCTATAGTCTGGACTATAGTTTAGTCCATAATCTAAGTTTAGTCTTTAGTCTGGATAACATTTAAGTGTACAGTCTGGACTATAGTTAAGTCTGCAGTCTTAGTTTATTCTATAGTCTGGACTAAAGTATAGTCTAAAATCTGAACTGTAGTATAATTAATATTCCTACAGTTTTGTCTAGATTATTGTTTAGTCTACACTCTACAGTCTGTTGTTGGTAGGTTTTACTAAATCGTTACCTTTTCCGAAAAACGTCACTTTTTACTGAAATAGATAATTTTCTCAAAAAAAGTCACTTTATCATTAAAAAGTGAATCATTTAACTGTTGAGTTAAATTTTCACTAGAAAAACACTTTTCCTGCAAAAAGTCACCTTTTTATTAAAAATTCGCGAAAGAATCACCTTTTTAATTAAAAGTCGCCTCAGTAAATGAAGCTTTTTCAGTAAAATGTCATTTTTTTCATAAAAAATTAACTTTTTCACAAAAAAGTCACTTTTTCATAAAAAATTCACTTTTTCACAAAAAAGTCACTTTTTCATAAACAATTCACTTTTTCACAAAAAAGTCACTTTTTCATAAAAAATCACTTTTTCACAAAAAGTCACTTTTTCATAAAAAATTCACTTTTTCACAAAAAAGTCACTTTTTCATAAAAAATTCACTTTTTCACAAAAAGTCACTTTTTCATAAAAAATTCACTTTTTCACAAAAAAGTCACTTTTTCATAAAAAATTCACTTTTTCACAAAAAAGTCACTTTTTCATAAAAAATTCACTTTTTAAAAAAGTGACTTTTTCAAAAAAAGTCACTTTATCATTAAAAAGTGAATCATTTTCACTAGAAAAACACTTTTCCTGCAAAAAGTCACATTTTTATTAAGAAATCACGAAAAAATCACCTTTTTAATTAATAGTCGCTTCAGTAAATGAAGCTTTTTCAGTAAAATGTCACTAATCACTTTTTTATCTTTTTTCCTTGTCACTTATAATTGTATCACTAGAATTTTTACGAATTCACTAAGTTCTCTACAATTAACTTTTTTAATTAAAATTTACTGTGTTAGAAGCAATTCGCTTTGTCACAAAGCTTTGTGACTTTTTAACTTTGTCACGAAAAATTCACTTTGTCACAAGAAATTCATTTTGTCAGTACAAATTCGCTTTGTCTGTCACATTGTAACAGAAATTTTATTCTGTGACTTTGTCACAAAAATTTAATTTGTCACCAAAAATTAATTTTGCCACTTTAAATTCGCTTTGTCACTAAAAATTCATTTTGTCACTATAAACTCGCTTTGTCACAAAAAATTCATTTTGTCAGTACAAATTAACTTTGTCACAAAAAATTTATTTTGTCACAAAAAATTCATTTTGTCACAAAAAATTCATTTTGTCACTTTAAAATCGCTTTGTCACGGAAATTTACTTTGTTACTTAAAATTCAATTTTTCACAAAAAATTCTTTTTGTCACTATAAGTTGGCTTTAAAATGCACTTTGTCTCTTAAATGAAAATTCACTTACTGATTTTACTTTGTCATTAATTTTGTCACTGTAAATGTTCAATTTCTCAATAAAGTATTTTTTTTTTTTGCGATTTCTTAGCCTTTTTGGTTCATCCCTCTTTTTACCGGAAATACATCACAAAATATAATGACTGTTATAATTGCTTTGAGTCGATTACCATTTAGTCCTGTCACTAAGCTACACATATATTTATGCACATTTATGTTTCCTCTGCGTATTCCCCACTTTTTGTCTTCTTCAACAATTACAGTCGGTAGCAACTAAATTTTTTGGAAATTACTCTCATTGGGTGGTATTTTGTGATTCCTTGCTTGCTACTTCTAACTTTCCCTCCAGCAAAGGTTATTGGAATCATGTCATTTTATGTTTGTCTCTAGATGGTTTTTTTCTGGGGGAAAAATAAATACCGTTAACTTGAACAGCAAAATGCAAAAGAGAGAAGAGATATAAAGATAATTGTGAGTTATAAAGAGAGTCGATTTAGAAAGTGATTTTATTATAAAAATTTTCTAAGCCAGAGGCATGATTTGTTTTCTTTTCGGAAAGAGGAGAGAGACAAGAGGAAGAGGTTCCCTTGTGTCTAGGTTTGGTGTTCCTTATTTGATATTTTTTCATTAAGGTTGTTTTTTATTTGGGTCTCGTTTTAAATTTTTATCATTTATTGTTTGAAATATTGTTTTTCTCGTTTTTTTCTCTTTTTTGTGGTAAAAAATCCTTTAGGGATTAATTTGTTAAGTTTTTCTTATTTTAGGTTGTTTTCCAAATACGTTGCCGGTTTTTTGTGATTCTGATAATTATAAAGTTTTATTAAAAACAATTTATTTTAATATTTATTGTAAATTACAACAAAATATATTTGTAATCTCTGAAAAAGGAAATAAATTGGGGAATATAAAAAAGATAACGTTTTTCAAGGGGAAGAGATATAATTCATCATAAAAATACGCAAACAACTTTAATTCGAATTTGTTTCTTTATTTTTCAAATTCTTGAATTTAAGTCTTTTTCCCATAATGTTGCTTTAAATTTTAAAAATCATTATTATTGTTTTCTTAAGAAAAAGAGCAGTATAACAATAATTTCCTTAACTCTCAAAAACAACAACATATTGTTTTTGTAATAAAAATAACAATAACAACAAAAAATAATCATCAACGTAAAAAATAAAATTTTCAATAATTTAGCTGTCATTAACAGCTTTTTTTTCTTACTTCTCAATCTAACAAAAACTCCTAAAAGTAAAATCACTAAATAAAGTGATTATTATTTTTGTTTTACACCAAAAAAGGAAAAATAATAATTGTCATAAAAAAATAAACACACGATAAGATAAATAACAAGCATCACAAACGACCGACTGACGGCTGTTTTGTTGCAGTTAAAACAATAACAACAAATAAACTGGTTTTCAAGAAAAAAAATACTAAATTTGACATAATTTGAAAATTTGTTAGAAACTGACAACAGTAAAGGAAAACATTTTAGTGTAAAAAGCATTAATTTTGGTTTAAATATGATAAATATTGATTTTGAAAGGAAAATTAAAGAGATCACAAATTAAAGTTCTTTTGTCATTTTGAGTTAAATTTAGCATATTAAAGCGATTTTCAAGTGTTTTCTTCTTAACTTGTCATAAATTGTAAAAAATTCGAATTTTAAAGCAATCACATATTGAAGTTGTTTTACCATTTAAAGCTTTATACAGGAAACTATCATTATTTTTCAAATTTTTATCACGGAATACGTTTATTTTCCATCATAAATTGTGAAAAATTTTAGTTTTGAAGTGATCATAGATTAAAGTCATTATGTCATTTTAAGTTTTATACAAAAACCAGCATATTTTTTTACATTTCATCGTAAAATATGATTTTTTCTATTATTTTCTATTATTCTGCTGTCACTACAAATTTATTTTGTCCCTTAAAATTTATTTTCTGACTTATGATAATTTTTATCACAAAATTTAATTTGTCACAAAAACTCACTTCATTACCAAAGATCAATTTTTGTGATTAAAAATTCACTATGTCAGAATTCACTTTTTCAGAATAAATTCGCTATCACTAAAAATTTATTCGTCACTAAAAGTTATTTTGTGATTAAAAATAAATTTTTGCTGTAAAAATTTACTTTGTCACAAAAACTCACACCTTCAATAAAGACCAGTTTTGTCACTAAAATTTCACTTTGTCACAAAAAAAATTTGCTGTCACTAAATATTATTTTGGTCAATAACTTGTAATGAATTTTGTCACAAAAATTTTTTCTTTGTCACTAAAAATTTATTTCGTGAATAAAAATGAATTTTATAACAAAAAATTTATTTTATCACAAAAACTCACTTCGCAATTAAAGATAAATTTTTTCGCTAAAAATTCACTCTGTTAGAATTTAAATTTACTAAAAATTTGCTGACACAAAAGTTCATTTTGTCACTTAAAACATTTATCTTGTGACTAAAAATTTTGTTTGTCACTACAAATTTATCTTGTCACCAAAACTCACTTCATAACTAAAGACCAACTTTGGCACTAAAAATTCACTCTGTCAGAATTTACTTTAAAAAAATTCTGTCATAAAAGTTCATCTTGTCACTAAAGACTTATCTTGTGACTAGAAATTTATTTTGTCACTGAAAATTAACTTTGTAACAAAAACTCGCTTTGTAATTAAGAACATTTTTGTCACTAAAAACCATTTTGTCATTAAAAGCTATTTTTATGATTTATAATGAATTTTGTCCCAAAAAATTTACTTTGTCACAAAAACTCACTAAATATCAATTTTGTCACTACAATTTCACTCTATTAAAATTCATTTCGTAACAAAAAATTTGTTTTCACAAGAAATTCATTTTGTCACTGAAAATTATTTGTGACTAAAAATGAATTTTGTCACAAAAAATTTACTTTGTCACAAAAACCCACTAAAAACTAATTTTGTCACTACAATATCACTCTGTCAAAGTTCATTTCGTGACAAAAAATTTGTTTTCACAAGAAATTCATTTTGTCACCGAAAATTATTTTGTACCTAAAAATGGATTTTGTCACAAAAAAATTTACTTTGTCACAGAAACTCACTTCGTAACTTAAGACACAAAAAATTCACTTTTTTCACATTGTGACTAAAAATTAATGAATTTTGTCGCAAAAATTTACTTTGTGACAAAAACTCACTTTGTGACTAAAGACCAATTTTGTCACAAAAAATTCACCCTGTAACAAAAATTCTCTTTGGCACTAAAAATTGTCTTTGTCATAAAGGAATTTATTTCCTTCATTCGCGACTATAATTATTTCCAGAGCTGTGTTTTATGTCTTTTTTTCTAAACTTATTAGGAAGTTTTAATTAAAATCAGTTATTTTCAATCGTTTTTAATAAAAATCAGTGTTTAAAACACCCACATTTTTTTGTTAAATTTAAAAACCCAATCAAAAGTAAACAATCTTTGTTCGGTTTTTTTTCTAATTAAAATTATAACGTAAAAATAACACAAAATCGTGAATAAGTTCATTATGTTTATTATGAAGTTTTTGTTGTTTTCTATCTTTTAAACCGAACACAACAACAACAATATTTTTATGATCTCAATAAATTTTCCAGTTTTAATCTGGGGATTTTAATGAAAATCACGTTACTCGCTTGATGTGTTTATGTGTGTTTGTGTTTGTGTGTGTGTGTGTGGATGATGACCTCATCCGTTAAACTCCACTTCAAATGCGTAAACCTTTCAAATAAAACTGTTTACATTAAACGGCGGCCTGATTATTTGGTGATTTGGTGATTTGGCTTTTTTTCTATTTTGCGTTTTTCAGTTTTAGGTGTTTTTCCAGCCATAAAAGGTGACGACAATTTAACATTTTACACCGGCTCATATGGTTATACATTGTATGGATTTACAACAGACGCAACCATATACAAGTCACTCATTCACTCAGTCACTCACTCACTCAACTGCGACATTGCATTGAAGGCTGGAGGTGATTGGAAAATTTTGTGACAGTAATTTAACGTTTATCTAGTTTTGTTTTTGTTTTTGTTCTGTCTTCGAAAGCCATTTGTTGATTTTTACCAAATGTATTTTTCGGTCTGTGTTTATTTTTAAGAGGGGATTTTGTCTGTCAACGAAAACTCCTAAAAGCTGATTGAAATTGGAAAGAGGCTTAATTTACAACAATGTAATGTGATGATGAAGTGTTTTGGAAACGGTAATTTTGATAAAGTGCTGCATAAAATATTTATGGACAAAGATGATTATGGAAAATGGGTCAATTAGGAATGAGAGTTTTATTATTTTCTAATTTAATTAAAAAAAAATTATAAAAAATTTTAAGAACTCAATTTGAGCTGATTTAGAATCGGAACTAGAATTGAAGCCAGAATTTAAACTAGAATCTCAACTCTATTCTCAATTAGAATTTCAACTGGAATCCTTATTGTTTTCTGAACTAAAATATGAGCTCGAATCTAAACCATAATCTGAATCTATAATCTAGACCAGAATCTAGAATCTGAACTTGAATCTGAACCAGAATTCGAATTGTTCTCCGAACTGTAAACTGAGCAAAAATCTAAATTTGAATCTGAACAATAATCTAAACTATAATATAAACTGGAACATAATCAGAATTCTAATTAAAGTCTGAACTAGAATCTGAACTATTTTCTGAAGTAGAATCTGAACTGGAATCTAAACTAGACTCTGAAAGAAAACCTGAAGTAGAATTGAACTTAAACTTAATTAGAACTGAACTAGAAATGAACTGGAACTGAACTAGAACTGAAGTGGAACTGAACTTGAACTAAAACAGAACAACAACTGAACTAGAAATGAACTCGAACTGATTTAAAACTGAACTGGAACTGAATTTGAACTGAACTAAAACCGAACTGGAACTGAACTTGAATTGAACTAGAACTGAACTAAAACTGGAACTGAACTAGATGTGAACTGGAACTGATCTAAAACTGAAGTGGAACTGAACTTAAACTGGAAGTGAACTTGAATTGAACTGGAACTGAACTAAAACCGAACTGGAAGTGAACTTGAATTGAGCTTGAACTGATCTAAAACTGAAGTGGAACTGAACTTAAACTGGAACCGAACTTGAACTAAAATAGAACTGAACTAGAACTGTACTCTAAACGAACTACTCCAGTTCTATTTCTGCAATCAATTGTGGTTCCTTTTTTAAACTTTCAAAACTCTAATATTTTTTTTTAATTACAGACACTGATTGCATTTTCTCAATATCTATTGAATTATTTTAATATGAAAAAAATCTTAAAAGAAAAAATTGCCCACAAATTATTCCCCTTCCAATGCACCATGGGGCTTCAGTACGCATTTAAGTTGTATTCTTTTTAGTGGTTCTGGTGGTGGTCCATTCAATTCATATATATTTTTTCTACACTTTATACGATTTTATATGAATTTGATTTATTTTTTTGTTTGTTCGTTTGTTCTCTGTATTATTAATTTAAGTGTTTTGTAACTCTCATGTTGCCAATCAAATTGTGTTGGCAATAATATATATTTTTTCAGCAAAAAAATATAGTAGCAAAAAAAATCATACTCTATAGACTGTATTTTCAAGTAGCTCATTGACAGAAACACTTGAAATACTTATAGAAAAAATTACATTCAGACAAAAAAAAACACACAAACACACACACACACAATCTTTGGTATGTTGTAAAACACTAAATACACAAGAGGATACAGTAATGATAAAGATGAAAAGCAATAAAAAAACTATTGAAAACAAAACAAAAAATATCTATAAATTATAAAAAGTTAAATAGTAATTGGAATTTAATGCCAGAAATCAAAAAAAGGCAATGAAATCATAGACACAATGACTCCAATTAAATCGATTCTCAAGAAATGAATATGAATTTTCATTAGAGGTTTTCGTTACGAAATTATTTTAAGTGTAGATTTAGTTTATATTTAGTTCAGTTCTAATTCAGTTTTAGTTCAGTTCCAGTACAGTTCCAGTACAGTTTCAGTATAGTTCCAGTACAGTTCCAGTACAGTTCCAGTACAGTTCCAGTACAGTTCCAGTACAGTTCAAGTTCAGTTCTAGTTTAGTTATAGTTCAGTTCTAGTTCAGTTCCAGTACAGTTCCAGTACAGTTCCAGTACAGTTCAAGTTCAGTTCTAGTTTAGTTATAGTTCAGTTATAGTTCAGTTCTAGTTCAGTTCTAGTACAGTTCCAGTACAGTTCCAGTACAGTTCCAGTACAGTTCAAGTTCAGTTCTAGTTCAGTTCCAGTACAGTTCTAGTTCAGTTCTAGTTTAGTTATAGTTCAGTTCTAGTTCAGTTCTAGTACAGTTCCAGTACAGTTCCAGTACAGTTCCAGTACAGTTCAAGTTCAGTTCCAGTACAGTTCCAGTACAGTTCCAGTACAGTTCCAGTACAGTTCAAGTTCAGTTCTAGTTTAGTTATAGTTCAGTTCTAGTTCAGTTCTAGTACAGTTCCAGTACAGTTCCAGTACAGTTCCAGTACAGTTCAAGTTCAGTTCTAGTTCAGTTCCAGTACAGTTCTAGTTCAATTCTAGTTCAGTTCTAGTACAGTTCTAGTTCAGTTCCAGTACAGTTCTAGTTCAATTCTAGTTCAGTTCGTAAACAATAAATTTGATTTACTGTTTCCTGATTTAACATTTTCATTTGTTGTTCTTTCTTTCAGATATCAACTGATCAGCACATTGTCTATAAAGGTAAGTAGACCGAAACCTTTTCAAGTGTTTCTGTGGCGGAATCTATTGAGCCAAATGTTTCGTCACCCATGGTTTCGATCCTTTATAACTTAATCTTTCACAAATTACACAATTTCTTCAAACTTTCTCGGGTTGTATCAAACTTATTTCAAACTTTTTTTTAATAATTTTGTTTGCTTTTTGAAGATTCTTTTGTACATTTTCTAAGTGTAATAAGAAATTATTTAATCCTTGTTTCTAAATTGTAATTAAATCTTGTTTTGAAATCTCCACTTCAAAGACTTCAAACTTTTGCGTTTTCATACTGTAACAAACATAAGTTGTAAGCTTCCTTTGAGGCAACAAATAGAAACTTTGACTTTACACAAATTTCTTTTACTCTTTTTATTTTTGTTCTAAAATATAAAAGTTCATTACTTTTTGATGGGTTTCTCTATGCAGCCTTTGAGGTTTCCAAGCTCAAAAACACATAACATCCTTTCAACTTTCCGTTCGGTTCAAAGCACATGATAAAGTAAGAGACGTTTGAGGAGGAAGGGCAGGAGTTGGTGAATGTTTGTTTCATAGTTTATGCAATCAAACTCCTCTAATAAACGTTTAATTAATTTATAAAAAATTCATAGAAAATTGTCTTGTTTGGAAGCGCTAAAATACCGTCAAAAATAAATTCTTTATAAAATGGTCTAACAAATTACCGTTATTGGCTTTTGTCTTGTAATACATACATTTGAAGACACACAACATGTACACAAGTAACATCATACTTGTTATTGCAATTTAGCACAGACACTCTCTATGTGTTGCTATAACGTTATGTTTTCCTCATTTCCTTTATAGTTTTTGGTGTAGTAATAATGGCGGAAGTGGAGTCCTTATTGTGTGTTAGTAATATCCTGTTATTTTATTTGTATTTAGGTTAATTTTGAACTGTTCATATGTATGTGTTTGTGTATTTGAACTTTCTTTAAGTTGTGAGTGTTTGCTGTTCATTTTTTTCTTTTACACCAGACAACAATATTCATAAAAGTAATGAAGCTGTTTACTTGCTTGCTGCTCTAGTCTTTTATATTAAACAGTTTTTTGTTTGAAATTCTTAATAATAACGGCGAATAAAAGAGTATAAATGTGTGAATTTTTCTTATGAGTCCAATGAGTGTACATTCACCTTAAAGAGCCTTTTATTTTAGTCAATTTGCGAAATATCATTTAAGGAATAATTTATGAGGAGAAACTAAAATATAATGAAAACAACTTTATTTCAAGTTTAATTCTACAAATTGCAGTTCCGATTATTGTTAAGAATTTTGTCTAAATTCTTGATCAGATTCCAGTTCAAATTTTTGTTAAGGTTGCAATTGTTGCAGTTCTAGTTGAGATCCTTTTTTACATTGTTATTCAGGCTTTAGTTAAGGTTGTATTTCTAATTCCGATTGTATTTCCGGCTCTAGTTTAGTTACTTGTTCGGATTGTAGTTTCAATTGTATTTTCGTTTTTTAGTTCATGTTTCTTTTCAGATTCCTCTCCACTTTTTTATGAAATTCTAGTTTATGGTTTAGATCAGGATCTTTTTCCGGTATCGATAGTATTTTAGATTCTAATTCAAGCAACTTCTCACATTCTTGTCCAGGTACTAATTCAGACCGTATTTTATGTTCTAGTTTAGATCATAACTCATTCAAGTTCAAAGTTTCTATTACTTGATTTAGTTCAGATTTTACTACTGATTTTAATTCAGGTTATATTTCTGTTTTCTGTTCGGGTTCTAATTTAGATTTTAATGATTTTTTACTTATTCTAACACAGATCAGATACTGGTTCTGATTCCAGTTAAGAATTTGTCTAACTTTAGATTCTAGTTCAGGTTCTTAGTTGAAGTTTAGATTACATTTCTCCGTTTTAAATTAGTTTCAGTTCAGCTCTAATTCAGTTCTAGTTCAGCTCAAGTTCGGTTTAATTGCAGTTCTAGTTCAGCTCTGATTTAGTTCTGGATCTGTTCTAGTTCAGTTCTAGTTTAGTTCTAGTTCCAAATCAAGTTCCAATTCCAGTTCAGTTCTAGTTCCAAATCAAGTTCAATTCCAGCTCAGTTCTAGTTCTAGTTCAATTCTAGTTCAGTTCTGGTTCATCTCTAGTTCCAAATCAAGTTCAACTCCAGCTCAGTTCTAGTTCATCCTCTAGTTCCAAATCAAGTTCAACTCTAGTTCACTTCTGATTCAGTTCGAGTTCAATTCTAGTTCAGTTCTACGTTAATCTCTAGTTCCAAATCAAGTCAATTCCAGCTCAGTTCTAGTTCCAAATCAAGTTCAATTCCAGTTCAGTTCTAATTTAATTCTAGTTCATCTCTAGTTCCAAATCAAGTTCAATTCCAGTTCAGTTCTAATTCAATTCTAGTTCCAAATCAAGTTCAATTCTTGTTAATTTCCTAGTTCAATTTCAGTTTTAATTAAGTTATTGTTCGTTTTTTTGTTCAGTTCTAATCCGGGTACAGAGCCAGTTTCTAATCGTTTCTATAGCATTTATTGTCTCTCCTTAAATGAGCTCTTTTCCAATTCCCCTGTTTTTGGCTTCTCTTTCAATTTTCTCAAAAATATATAAAAAAATCTGCCAATTATTTGTACGCAAAAAAATACAAAAATATTTTTTCTTTCATTCTCTATATTCTGTGTCAGCTAACGATATTGTGGTTTTACCTGCAACAGCAGTTCAGGGGAATAATTTTGAAAGAAATAGCAGAACAACAAACCCATCTAATATTCATGAACATTTATAGGATTCCTTAACAATTTAAGTGTATTAAACACGCCTACGGTTTGTTAATAAGCATATTTTACTGTTACTCCAACTCAAATGCTAAACGCTAAACCGACGAACGAACGAACTCAGTTCCTTAAATAAGTTATAAATATTATTTAAATGGAAACAGGGCTAATGGGAAATTTTGTTGCTAAGGAAATGAATTAAAGGAACGAAGGAAATGAGAATAAAATGAAAATGTGAAGTTGGTTTGAAGTAGCTTCAAACTGCTAAGAGGTTGCATCAAACAGTGGAGAAGATGTATAAAGGAAACATTAAAAATTTTGTAAAATTTTTGACTGCTGTCAGTTTGATATCAAACCGCTTCCAGCTGCTGTTAATTTGATTCAAACAGCTTCAAACTACTAACATTTTGATTTCAAACTGCTCATCTATGTCATTTCCTACCGGCCTTTGTCTCTCACTTTCAGGGTATTTAATTCTCCCTTGTTTTTCTCCCTTACTGGGCCATAACTATTAATATCATTTCTGTTCTTTTCCCCTTCATAAGGTGATTATGAACATGGATTTTGGTAGCTCATAAAAACAATGTTGCTGATTGTTGGTTTATAAATTATGCACGATTTTATTACTGTTTTAATATTATTAACTAAAAACGTAACGCAAAAAAATGGAAGAAATCACGGCACAATTACAACATGTGAGCGAAAATCACACATAATATTTTAAATAGAATGAATTATGGGAGTGTTTTTAAATGAGGAGAAATTAGCCGGAAATGAAATATTCTATATATTTTCTAATGTTACAATAAAGGAGAACTTTAATACCTGAATTTCGTTGTTAAATTACAAGTTAATATGAAATTACGGAAAGTTCTAAAAAAATTATATATTTTAAAATTTGGTCTGACGCTTCAAACTGCATCGAACCAGAAGGTGTTGCAAGCGAAAGTGTTGTATTGTTTTTAAAGTAGTGTTAGTTAAGACAAACTTCTTTACCACCAAAAGCTCTTTTGAAAAGAGTTTATTTATTATGTGGCTTCAAACTACTTTCAGTCGCATCAAACTATATTGTGTGACATTCAACAAAGTGTTCGAAGTTCTTTGAATCAATTAAATCTCTTTCAAAAATCTTTAACAATTCAAAAATGTAAATTAAAAGAATTCTAAAACATATGCTTTAGTATAGCACTTTCAAGACAAACTGCTCCAAGTTGCATCTAAGTTTCATGTGAAGTCTCCATCAACTACAGTTGTGTTGCTTTCAACCTAGTTTAATATAAATCTAGGTTTAAATTATTCATCATTCCAATAATATTTTAAATCTCAAAAATGTTTTTTTTATTCTGCAGCCTCAAACTACTTCCAGCTGCCTTCAACTACATTATGCTGCATCTAACCTTATTATGTTGGGGTTCAAACTTGTTTTGTATTAAGTCGAATTTTCTTTTAATTGAATCTTCTGTTTAAACATTTTTTTAAAAATTAAAGAAATTATTTTAACTTAACAAATTCATTCCGTTTTTTCTGTTGCGTCCAACTGAACAAAACTTTCTTCTTGCATCGAACAGCCTATAAATTAAAACTTTATTTACTCTACGGCTTCAAAATAATTTATATAATAATTATTATTATATTTCGCTCTAGTTTGAGACTTTCCAGCAATCTCAAACTATTTTAAGTTCATCAAACCACTTTGTGTTGTATTCAAACACATTATGTTGCCTAAAGCTACTTTCGTTTTAAATCAAATTTCTTTTAATTAAAATAATTTTCAAACTCTAAAAAAACTTTTCAAAATAGTTCTTTACTCTGCAGTTTCAAACAACACCAAGTTGCATCAAACCACCTTGTGTTGCATTCAAACACATTATGTTGCCTTTAATATAGTTTTGTTTTAAAATAAATTTCTTTTAATTTAATCCTCTTTTAAACGTATTTAGAACACTTCAAATGTTTTTATATTCAACTGCATCAAGTTGCATTTCAAAACTTCATTCTGATGCATTGTACCGTGTTATGTTGCTTTCAATTTCTTTTGGTTTTAAGTCAAACTCCTTTTAATTAAATCCCTTTTCAAAATCTTTTAAAACTAAAATGTTTATTTACAATATGTCTTACAATTTAATCCTTTTTGTTCAATCTTTAAAGGAACATAAACT
>PYHX02000413.1:90989807-91029041 GCA_004302925.2 Cochliomyia hominivorax | reverse complement strand
TGATCTACAAAAAAGAAAAGGAGAAAAACTCTTTAAAACATTTTATTAAACTAATTTCCGTTTTCTTAATCTTTAATAAATTTCCCGGAAATGAAACATTAAAAAAATTTTTCAAAATTATTTTAAAATCTTTAAAATAATTCAAAAAAATTTTTTCAATTAATAAATTTCTCTAAAACATAAAGCGTTAAAGCTTAAAAAGCAACAAAGATTAACTAAAACTCTAGTTAAATACTAATAATGATTTTTTTTGTCGTTTTACCACGTAATTAATAATTTATTCAAACTTTATTTTAAGGTATAAAAAATTAAGAAATTTTCTTTTTAGAGTTTAAACTAAAAATAACCAAGATTAACTAAACTCTAGTTAAATTCTAAAACTCCCATTCTCATCTTTCATTGTGAATACAGATTATAATAAAATAAAAATTAAATAATCACTATATAAATACTTTAAATCTTAAACTTAAAGAAAACCAAGATTAACTAAACTTTAGTTAAATTCTAAAAACTCTTTTCCCTCTTTTAACTTTGAATTTGATTTAAAAAAAATCGTATTTAATCCCAATATATTTAGTAATAAAAACTTTATAAAGTTAAAGCTTGAGTTAAGCCAGATTAACTAAACTTTAGTTTAGTTAATCTCGAATATTTCAAATTAAAAAATTAATAAAAAAAAACTTTTAAAAGTAGTTTTCTAGCTATTATATATTATATTACAAGAAATATTTTTATAAGATTATAAACACAAATAAATCTAGGTTTGGTAAACTCTAGTTAAAATGTAAAGTAGATTTTTTTTTTTTTTAGAAAATTTGTTTCTTAACATTTTTAAAATCTCAATTTCTTAAAACTTTTTTGTTTCATTTACCTTTTAATAAATTTCGAACATTTTTTATTAAACTTGAATTAAGCGAGTTTAACTAAACTCGGTTTAACTCAATATTTTTACACATTCCTACTTATTTCGACTGTAAGAATATGGTCTCATCAACATTTTTCCTTAAACTTAGTTTTTTAACTTCTAAACTTAGTTTAACTAGGTTAATATGTTACAAATATAATTAAAATTGTAATCGTTTGATTTCCTTTCTAAACGTTTTGAAGAATTATTGAAAATATCTACATAAACTTGGATTTAAAGAGAGTAATTAAACTTGGTTCCAATTAAAAGAAATAGATTTTATCAACTGTTTTTGCTTAAACTTGGTTTGCATTATGCATAAAATATTGATGAATGTTTCTAATTTTTAATATTCTGGAAAAATTTTAACTTAAACTTGCATTCCAACTTACTTCAACTATAAGAAAGATTATTCGTATTTATTTTTTGCTTTAAATTCTATTTTAGGCTCTAAACTTAGTTTAACTAAAATAGTTAAATATATAATTAAAAATAATTTAATTTTACTGCTTTTTAACGAATTTAAACAAATCTTGAAAATTCTTACTTAAACTTAGTTTCAGTGAGTTAAACTAAACTCGGTTTAAGTAATCTTTTTTACATATTTTCACTTACTCTAAAGAGACAGCTTAAACTTGCTGTTTTTATTTTCTAGACTTATTTAACTATTTCAATATGCAAAGATTACCATTCAAACATTTTTTATTGTAATACTTTTGGATAAATTCAAAAATATCTTGAAAATTTTTACTTAAACTTAGTTTAAGCGAGTTTAACTAAACTCGGTTTAAGTCATTTTTTTACATTTTCATGATTATTTTGTGTACAGAAAATCGATTTCATAAATTTTTCCTTGAACTTGGTTTTCTTGACGGCTAAACCTAGTTTAACTCTGTTTATATGCAATAAATATAATCGAAAATACTTTTGTTTTACTTAATTTTAACCGATTTTAAAGAATTCACTAAAATTTTTACTTAAACTCGGATTAAGCGAGTTTAGTTAAACTAGGTTTAACTCGATTTTTTTGTATAATTGAAATTGCTTTAAATTTTACATATTAAGACTTATATTCTTAAGTCTTAAACTTAATTATTTTCCCTAAATTTACACATTTTCAGTTTAATATTTTTAATAATTAAATATTTTAGGCTTTAAGTTATCAAAAAAATCATTTTATGTAAATTATTTATTAATTTTATTTAATTTAAAAACCTTTTTTCCAGTTAAATAATAAAATTATATTTTTTTATAATTCATTAAAAATAAACGTGACTTAAGATTTTGTTTCACTTTTTCGGAAATTTCATTTAACATGAGTTTTTCTCTTTATCAAATTTATCAAAACTAAACTGTTGACTCCCTTTTGGACGTTAACATTATAAACCAAATTTTTGTGCCCTCCCCCATCATAACTGGTGAAGAGGGTATATTAATTTTGTCATTCCATGTGTAAAGTTTTTTATTTAAAATCATCCAAATCGGTTTAGTAAATTGCAAGATATAGAGCGATATATGAGGCAAACCAACTAGTTCAAGTAAAAAACTTTCGTAAAATTGTCAATTATAAGTCGATAAGTTTGAGAAAATTTTGCCATAATATAATGTTGTTTGTACTTCGATTACCATTCCAAAATTATAAAAATCGATTCAGTAGAAAAAAAATTTATAACCAAAAAATATAACGAATTATTATATATGGTATACTTGCGTGAGTGTATGTGAGAGTGTGTATGTACAAAACATAACGTATTTACTTCCACACGCATTTGTTGGTGTTGGGTATTAAAGATTCGTCACAGCCGGTATTTAGCATTCTTACATTTTTTAACTGAAATTTTTCTTAATCACGCGTTAAAGGCCACAAACGCACACGCCTTTTAGGCCAGAAAAAATAACGAAAACTTTAGTTCTTTTTTAAATGACATTTTAAATAAAGATTTTTTTTTTCAAAAATAAATATATTTTCTATTCCAAAAAGCCAACAAAAAACAAAATCACAAAAAAAGGTTGAAATGAAATGAATCACTTAAATTATGTAAGTCACGTTCTAAATGTAAACCAACGGAGAAGAGGAGATTGTTTTCAAGTGAAGTGAGTTAAAGTGGTGAATGACGGTAAAGATTTTTTTACTTTTTATATGTAAATTTATTTTGGTTTAATGTTCCTTAACTACTTGAAAAAAGGTATTTTTTGGGTGGCATATTTCTAAAATTGAGGGAAATTCAACTTTAAGTAAGTAAATCACATTTTTATATTTTTTAAAAAATTAAAAATTTGATTTTAAGTTGAAATAAAATCTAAAATAAATTTGAAACATTTTTTCTTGTCTCACATGAATACCCCTAATGTCTGCTATTAAATTTTGATTTTGATTTAACAGTCTGGTTTAGTTTTGTTTTTGTTTATTTATTTTTTGATTTTTTTTTCGTTCATTTATTTTTAAATTGTTGTAAGTAATTTGTTTATTGTTGTTGTTGTTGTTTTATTTCAGGTTTATTACCTTAAAATTTATTTGAAAATTTGTTTCCATTTTATTTTTCAAACACTAAAATATTAGAAATTCATGTCATATAAACTAGAAAACTTCAATTTGATTTCAAAATCTAAATTAAAACGTAGAAAAATCACAGGTTAATTTTACTAACAAAAATATTTAAACTTAAATTAATCAAGTTTAACTGAACTATCAGTATTTTCCATTTACAATCAATTAGTGATCCATTAATGAACAAAATTCTTAGTTTAAAGTAAAATCTAGTTTAAACTTGGATTAAGCGAAGTTAACTAAACTCTGGTTAAATCAAAGTAAAAAATATTAAAAAAGTTTTAACTTCAGTTTCATTTAACCAGAAAGTTTAGGTTTAAACAGACATAAGTTCTGGTTATCAAATAGAACTGAACTAGTTATGAACAGGAACTGATTTGGAATCTGAAACTGAAAAGGAAAAAGAATTGAGATAGATAAAATAGATCTGAAACAGAACTGTCCTAAGACTTACCTAGAACTGCACTAGAATTGAACTAAAACTGAACTAGAATTGAACTTGAACTGAGCTAGAACTGAACTAGAACAGAACTAAACAAGAACTGAACTAGAAATGAACTAATTGAACAAGAACTGAACTAGAACTCAACTAAAACTGAACGAGAACTGAACAAGAACTGAACTAGATCAGAACTAGAACTGAACAAGAACTGAGCTAAAACTGAAGTAGAACAGAACAGAACTGAACTAGAACTCAACTAAAACTGAACTAGAACTGAACAAGAACTGAACAAGAACTGAACTAGAATTGAACGAGAACTGTACGAGAACTGAACGAGAACTGAACAAGAACTGAAGTAGAATTGAGCTAAAACTGAAGTAGAACAGAACTAAAACTGAACTAGAACTGAACTAATTCAACAAGAACTGAGCTAGAACTGAAGTAGAACTGAACAAGAGTTGAACTAGAATTGAACGAGAACTGAACGAGAGCTGAACAAGAACTGAACAAGAACTGATCTAGAACTGAGCTAAAACTGAAGTAGAACAGAACTAAAACTGAACTAGTTCAACACGAACTGAACTAGAACTCAATTAAAACTGAAGTAGAACTGAACAAGAACTGAACGAGAACTGAACGAGAACAGAACAAGAACTGAACAAAACTGAACTAGAACTGAACAAGAACTGAACTAGAACTGAACAAGAACTCAACCAGAACAGAACTAAAACTGAACTAGAACTGAGCTAAAACTGAAGTAGAACAGAACTAAAACTGAACTAGAACTGAACAAGAACTGAACTAGAACTGAGCTAGAACTGAACTAGAACTGAATGGAACTGAACTAAAACAGAAATGGAACTGAACTGAGGCCAAACTAGAAGTGAACAAATGTAAAACAGAAATCTTTAATGTGTTTAAAGATTTTAAAATATTGGATCTGTGCATTCTCTAGGAAAATTTCAGTAGATTAAGGGGAGATCACATAGGGTGTATAGTGGCAGTAAAGAGTTTCTGTTATAGTTTTGCAGAAAACCAGATCCTGCTGTTTATCTCTTTATTTAAGAACGTAGTTATCAGTAAGTGGAATGAAATGCGAAAGAGGATAAACAAACAACATCTCTTTATGGTTCAATTAAACCTCAAAATTAATAACAAACTTTTGTTCGAAACCTCTCAATAAATAAATCTCAAGTTTAAATGGCGATAATTTTCGATTCATTTAAAAACAATACTTTTATCAATGAGTCTGGCATCGGTTACACATTATTAAGACAAAAAATCTTATTCTTTTAACTAAAAATGTCCTAAAAACATAAAAAAACATAATTTATTTATTATTTAAAATAAACAATTTCTTATGAAAATCTGTTCAGAAAATAATAATATATAATAATTTAATTTTCAAAATAAACATAAGAAAAACAAAAAAACAAGCAAGAGAAAACCCCATGAGATCAAAGATAAAAATCTTTTAATATTTAAATATTAATCAAAAATTGAATCCCTTGACAATATTTTCAGTCGTAACTTCAAAAAAAAAAACATTGAAATAAAATGCATTTTCAATATCTGAACACGAACGGAGATTGAGAAAAAGAAGAAAATAAAAAACTGTCATTACCCACACACGTAGTAAAATTCCAATAATTTTTGTTTGGTTTCCACAAAAATTAATAACATATTTTTTTTTGTGTCTTTAATATGGGATTCAAAATAACGAGAAAAACACAAGAATTCAAAACAAAATGACAATTTCTCATGTAACCTGACACTTGAGACACAAACATTCTTACACACAATATCACACAATACAATCCAACGAGAACAAAAGAAACAGATCGTAACTCAGAACACCAAAAACTCAAGATGGAGATAAAGATTAAACCCCAGAATAAGAGACAAAACGACAACCAGAGAAATTTATTTCATTATCAAACTTTGTCTCAGAGGATGTAAATTAAATTTGTTTCGTTGTCACATGTCTATATGGATTCTATAAAACATCAACTATATATACCCAAACTCCTCCATAAACAACATCTAATAAGACAGAAGGTTTGGGTGATTGTAGGTATCGGGGGTATCAATCTTGTTTTACCCCTTCACCATCACAAGTGGTGATGAGGTTATATTGTCATTCCATGTGTAACGCTATGAAGGTGTCATCTAAGACCTCGTAATGTATATATATTCTTGCCTCAAATCAAAAGTCGATTAAGCTGTGTCGGTCTGTCTGTTGTTGGCACGCTCACAAGTACAATAATCGGCAGAGCTCAATGAAATTTGGCCTGAGTATTTGCTATAGTCCTGAGAAGTTTCCTATTTAAAACTAATAAAATCGGTTCAGTATGTTAAAAGATATAGACCAATATTTGAGGCAACTTCTAAGTTCCTGCAGAAAAACTTTGGACCCATTAAGTGCTCCTGCGAGTGTACAAGTGAGTGTATATGTACAAAACATAACATATTTACTTCAAATGCATTTCTGCTGGAGGGTACTGAAGATTCGTCATTGCCGAATGTAGCACTCATACTTGTTTTTCTATTAACTACATTTTTATGGCAAAAAAAAAATTCTGTGTGTCTTTTCGGGTGCAAAAAAAAAGAAAGAAATTTCATATTGAAAAATGATTTAAGTAATAAGATTTTTCATTTTGTGTTGCATGAATGAACACCTCAATTTGTGGCAGCAACACAACATCCAAATCATTATTTTCACACTATATATGCGACATAAAAAAAACTTTGTTGCAAATACCCTCCTGTTGAAGGGAAACATAATCAAATAAAAATCTTGAGGCATAAAATACACAAAATCTGGCAAATGATTATCTTCGAAAAACTTGTTGCAAGAGGAATGTTCATTCAACTTGTTGTTTATTTTTTTTCCGGGGAAGTTGTTGCAATTTGTTGTCAGGTTTTTTTATGACGACTTTTTTTAATGTTCTTCTTGCCACATGTAGCAAATATCTTAAAAATAAGTGAAAAATAATTTCAAATATAATTCAATTTAACAGACTGAAAATTTAATCCAAGAAATTAAAAATTTAATAAACGTTAAACTAGGATTAATCCCTTTAAACTTGAGTTAACTTAAATAGAAAAAAGGAACATAAATAAACTAAGTTTCACTCCCCTAAACTCATTCTAAATTAAAATATAAAAATAAGTTTTATCAAAAACAACTCAAACTTTCTTAAGTAGTTAAACCAAGATTAAACCATTAAACTTTATTTAATGAAAGACTACTTCAAATATAACTCAATTAAACAGACCGAGTATTTAATCCAAGAAACTTGAATTTAAATTCATATAAAACTGCGATTAATAGCATTAAGCTTCAGTTAAAATACGAAAAAGGATTAAAAAAATAAACTCAAGTTTGAATTCCTTAAACGTGATTCTAAATTAATATATAAAAATAAATATTAATATAAAAACTCAAAATTTTCTTTATTCTTAAACCAAGATTAAACCAGTAAATTTCAATATAATTTAATTTCAACTGGCATTAATCGCTTTAAACTTCAGTAAATATACTAAAAAATTAAAATCAAAATAAATCTAAAACCAAGTTTAACTTCGCTATAATTCATTCCATATTAAAATCAATAAAAAAATTAAATCTCGATTTACTTAAACCTAGATCAAAATTTATTTTAATTAAAGAATTTAATCTTCAGTTAATGAAAAATTACTAAAAAAAATATTTAAAAAAATTAAATTTTAAAGACTGAAAATTTAATAAAATATTTAAAAATTAAATAAATATTAAACTGGGTTTAATAGTCTTAAACTTAGGCTAATAAACCAAGTCATATTAGAGTCAAAAACCTAAGTTTAACGTCCTTGAACTTCATTCTTAATTGAAATATAAAATCAAAATTAAAAAAAAAACTTTGCTAAGTAATTAATCCAAGATTAAGTCATTAAACTTTAACCTAATCTTAAATTAAACATGATTAAACATATGAGAGAGAAAATTAAATTTAACAAACATTAAACTGGGATTAACTGCTTTAAGCTTCAGTTTAAAATACGAAGAACAATTAAACTCAAATTGAATAGAAAAAACAAGTTTAAACTCACTTTAATTTATTTTGTAATAAAACTAAAAATGAATTAAAAAACTGGACTTAATTAAGAACACACTTAAGCTTTCATTATTATAAAAACCTAGATTAAAGCTATTTTTATTATAAAACGATTTAAACTTCAGTTAACGAAAAATTTCTTCAAATATACAATCAAACTTAATGAAACAATCTATAAATTTAATAAAATTAACTAAAAATTTAACAAAATTTAAACTGAGATTAATAGCCTTAAACCTTAGTTAAAATACAAAGTCAAATTAAACTAAAAAACCTAAGTTTAACCCTCTTAAACTTTATTTTTAATTAAAATATAAAAAGAAATGTTATTGACAACAATTTTAAGCTTTCTAAATATTTAAACCAAGATTAAATCACTAAGTTTAAGCATTTTAAACTTAAATTAAAGAAAAACAATTTCAAATATAATTTTATTTATTTTATTAAATAGACTTTAAACTACGGTTAAAAGCTTTAGGATTCATTTAATATACGAAGACGAATTAAACCCACTGTTAATATAAAACCACGATTAACTTTGCTACAATTCACTCTAAACCTCATTTAATCAAGTATAACTTAAACCTCCGTTTAAAATAATAAACCTAGATTAAAACTATATTTTTTTAATATTTAAACTTCAGTTAATGCAAAAGAATTTAAAATGTATTGAAAATAGCTAAAATTTCCTAGAGAAAGCCTATTTTAGGTTAGATTTTAAGCAAAGTTATTAACTTTTCACACTAGTATTTGGTATCTGAGAAAACTTTAGAACTTGAAGATTCAAAATTTATGAAGAAAAAGAAAATAGAATGTTATTTTGTGATAAAATTTCATGAAGAATTAAACATTTCAAATTTTTGCTTTTTTTACCTAAAATAAAATTAATATTGAAACTTGCAAAAAATTGACAAAAACTAACGATATTTATCTGAAATTTCTATATAATATATATGAACTTGTCCATAAATCGGGGAATTAATAAGATTCCCACTTTTCCTTATGAAAATACCCAAAATCTCAATCCTTGTAAATCTTGTTTAAAATTTTTACTTTTTTCACTTAAATGATCGTCCTCTCACTAAAAAGGGTATCCGGCAAAAAATACTTTTCAGGGTGTTTACTTTACATATGGAACTATATATTAAGGATAACTTAAAGATGATTCCAGCCTTTAAGTTTTGAGAAGATAACAGAATAAAAAGAGACAAAATGAAAGAAATTTAACATTTTTTTTGTTAATTAATTGACCAATATTGAATAGGCCTTCTCGGCAGATATTTACCCCAATTTAGTAAACACTTATTCCCGTTCAGATTTTATAATGTTCTCAATTTAAAAAACCGGTTTTGTCAGTGACTTAATGCTGACACCTTCTTGAAAAAATCTATTTTTATTCGAAGTTTCAGCTTAAGATTTATATAACATTGTAACGAAGTAATTCGTTACATATTTTTTTGTTGTAAAATCAGATATGAATTAACTCGCTAACATGAATTTAAAGTGTACTTGCTTATTTTATAATTGTTCTTGTAAAATAACTGTTAATTTTTAAGAGGGTAAATATAAGAGAAATTGTTGTAGTATAAGAGAATATAGTAACATATTTAAGTATGAGTACATTATATGCCCAACATACAAAATAGTTGCATCACTACTACGATACTGTTGTATTACCACTAATACTAATAATCAACATCACTACTTCTTCAGTTGGGCTTGTGCTGCCGTTGTGGACGGACAGCTATCGCAAGTTTGTAATAGCTTCGATAGCAGCCGTATACAGGCAAAACAGTCCCAACCTAGTAGTAGTGTTAGGGTTTCTACTGGTATTTACTGCCATAGATCCCAAACAATGTAGTAGTGTTAGGGTTTCTACTGGTATTTACTGCCATAGATCCCAAACAATGTAGTAGTGTTAGGGTTTCTACTGGTATTTACTGCCATAGATCCCAAACAATGTAGTAGTGTTAGGGTTTCTACTGGTATTTACTGCCATAGATCCCAAACAATATAGTAGTGTTAGGGTTTCTACTGGTATTTACTGCCATAGATCCCAAACAATGTAGTAGTGTTAGGGTTTCTACTGGTATTTACTGCCATAGATCCCAAACAATATAGTAGTGTTAGGGTTTCTACTGGTATTTACTGCCATAGATCCCAAACAATATAGTATGGCAAAAGGGAATCTACTGGTTTTTACAACCATAGATCCCAGGCAATGTAATAGTGATAGGTATGGTAGTAGAACTACTAATACAATTACAAAATAATATTCTATATAAGGGCCGGATCTATATTTAATCGAGGAGTCTGGTCTGGAAATCTGGAGGTCACGGTGTTTAAATTAATAACTAAATAATTAAGTGCTGTTATAATAATTAGTACATAAGAAAGAAATAATAAATTTTGAATAAACAATAAAAATAAAATAATAAAATACAAAGTATCCTGGGTATCCTGGCAAACATCCTTATAACATTTTAAACGATTCTTATAGTTCTACTAAGAACCGGTTTTTTAATGTTTTCAATTTAAAAAACCGGTTTTGTCAGTGACTAAATGCTGAAATCTTTTTGAAAAAATCTATTTTTATTCGAAGTTTCAGCTTAAGATTTATATAAGATTTTAACGGATTTATAAATTTCTTCTTAGAACTGAGATCGAAATATTCTTAACACACGTTTTTCATAAAAAATTGTAACCCAAGAATTATTTGACTTGTTTTGAATCGAATTATCTTTGTAAAACATGGCAGTTATTATGTTTAATGTCAAAAAAAGAGTGAATCGAAAAAAGTTCTGTCGTCAAAATGTTTCCAATGTTATTAAATAGTACCAGAAGAACTTGTCTGGTTCAGGTAGAAGGAATGGTCCATATAACGTTTCGAAAGCCAAAAAATAAAATAAAAAGCATTTTCAAAAGAGCTCCCAACACAGCCAGAAGGAAAACAAATATTTTAAATGCATAATGGATGACGTAACGTATGTTCTGGCAGAGTTTTCGTAACTTCCCGGTGATGCTCTAGGGAATGTTGAAAAAGTCAAAATTCCCCAAATAACTTCTGGTATGGGAGGCTGTATGCTGTTGTGGCAAATGAAGCTCTCTAAATACCGAAATTTACGTCAAGAATTGAATAAATCACTTCCATTCACAAGATATTATTATTTTTGGCCTGACATGGTATCCAGTCAGGACCATCATAACAAGCCCTTGAGTGGTACAGGAAAAATATTGGGAGCACCGAGCTAGGACCAGTGGAAAGATATTGGACTTTGGTTAAAAGAGAATTGAAAAGCACCAAAAATGTGTTCAAAAGTGTGGTTTTAAGCGGAGATGAACTACTTGATCGAGCAGAGTAACAGAAAGCATTATAAAAGTATTAATGGAAGGATTTCCAAAAAAGGTTCAAAACAATCGTTTTTAGTGATAAAAACTATAAATTTTTGGTAAATTGCAATAACAATTTCAATCAAAGAAAAATATTGAAACTGTTAGTATATTGGTTTCGTTTTGACTAACATAAATGTATGTTAAGAATTTTTCGATCTCACTCCTTAAATGAAAATTTGACGAATATTTTCAAAATTTACATACCGGAGTTGGCCAAATTAAAAGGGCCACCAACTACCCCTTGATCACTTTTCCAAATCAACTTGAAAAAACACTTCACCTCTGATCATGTGAAATTTCATTAAGATATCAATAGCGGTTCAAAAGTTACAGTTATTTTTGCTATATTTCAATAAAACTAAAAAATCGCAATTCTGCTAAAATTTCAAAATTTCATAAAAAGGTTTATCCATGCTCCTCCTTTATTTTTAACTTTTTAACTATGTTATACTTCCCCTCTTGTCTGAAAACCACAACAACAACATCAACACTTTGTTTTAATCCAATAAAAATAAATCAAAAAACCAACAAAAATAACAAACAAATAAAATTTGTTCAAGTCACAAGTATTGTCACACTAGAAGGTGAATACGAATTCATTTGAATGCATACTGTTTCCTATAAAACACACACACATACAGGCACAAACCCCTCTAGAGTTGCTTCAACTACCTTTAGCTTGATATATCATTTTCCTCCTTTTTTCATTACGATAATTTTTTTCTTTAACAGTCAAAAGATTTTTGGTTGATGTTTATGAACTACAAGTATTTGAAACGACAGATTAATGTGCTGCCATATGAATACAACAACAACTAAACAGCTAAAGAGATCTTAAAGATACAAGAAAATAAACCTAAACGCAGGAATAAGTTTCAAGTAGAGAGGATGAAGATGATGGAAGAAAAAAGTATCTTGTATCTTGTACAAATTGTATTTCACATTTTATTAAACGAAATGAAGGAATACAAGTATAAATGCTAAATTCATCTAAGCCGAATACTCAATACCCTCCACCACAAATACGTCTGAAGTAAATACATTATGTTTCGTATATACACACTCACCCATACACTCACAGATGTATTCAATATATAAACGTTTTTTTCTTAAATATAACACAAGAGCACTTAAGGTGTCATAAAATTAGTTATACTTTTGGCCATAACTTTCTTTATATTGAACCGATTTGGAATGGTAATGAAGTACATAAAGCTTAATGTTATGACAAAATTTCATTCTAATTTGTCGATTTATAATTGACAATTCTACGAAAGATTTTTTCTTGAATTTATAAGTTGCTTCAGATATCGGTCTATATCTTTTAATATACTGAACCGATTTTTGCTGGTTTTTTAAATGAAACTCACGCCAAATTTCAGTGAGCTTTGTCAATTATTGTGGACATGAACGTGCCAAAAACTGACTGACAGATGAACGACAGACAGACGGACAAATCTATATCGACTCAGATTATGATTTGATGCAAGAATTTATATACATACTGGGGTCTTCTTAGCGTTACACACGAAATGACAAAGTTCATATACTCTCTTCACCAGTTGTGATGGCGGAGGGTATAAGAACTTATGAATAATATATTTGAATATTTCTATGTATCTGTGTGTGCATGTATGTGTGTTTGTGTATAAACGTGTTAGTAAAGATGCTGGTAGTAAGATTTGTTAGTTGTGTGTGTATGTGTGTATTATTTTTGAAAGGATCATGTTTATTTTATTTCATTTATTATTTCATTGTTGTTGTCATTTTGCGTGAGGAGCTCCTCTCAAGCTGTTTTTGTTTGTTAGTTTCTCTTATTTGTTTCCAAAATAAATATTTTAAAGTCAGAGTCACATACAGTGTCAGGTAGAGTGTAGTCAAGATGACGATGATGCTGGTTTTTTTTGCCTCTTATGAGTAAGAAATTGAATATCTTTACGAAGGCGTTGTGTCATCAATATAAACACACACAAACACATTAATATGAGTGTACACCAGCAGCAACAACAACTACTACAACATCAAGAGTGTGTGTTTATTTTTGCATCAACATCACATATTCTTTTTTTTACTTCACATAAATGACAACAATGAAGGAGTCATCCTGTTGTTCCATGAGTGTTATTGAATGAAATTGAATTTTGACATTGTTGTTGTAGTTGCTGTAGTTGTTCACGAAAATGTTTGGGTGTTAAATGTTACATAAGATGCATTTTGCTAGAATTCAAAAAAAATAAACGGAATTTCTGTGAACAACAAGAAGAAGAGGGAAGGGAAAAAGTCATTTCCTTTAAAGGATTTCGCTTCAAAGGTTGGAAAATAAAAATTTTGGAAATGATTCTGTAACTTTTCTTTAGAAATTGTGAATCTTTATGTTGTAACGTTTATATAGATACCAAACACTTGTGTATGTAGTTTATGCCTTTTGTCTGAAATCCAACCAAAATTTGGCTTCCTGGAGCCAAATTTAGAAAAAACTTCATTAATTTCTTCCTTAACTTTAATTTAATACCCATATCCAGGTTATTCATATGCGTAATTTATTATAATGCTGGACTAGAATATAAACTACAATCTAACTTGATCTGGACTAGAAACTTATATTAAAACTGGATCAGAATATAGACTTTGATCTGAATGACAATGTAAATCAGAATGTGAAATAGAATCTGAATTAAAATCTGGACTAAAATCTGGACAAGAATCTGATCCTGAATCCGAATTAAAATCTGGACTAAAATCTGACCAGAATATACACAAGAATCTGAAGTAAAAACTGAAAAAGATTCTGAACTAAAAATAAACTAGAACTGAACCAGAACTAAATTAGAACTGAACTAGAACTGAACCAGAATTGAATTAGAACTAAACTAGAATTTTAACAAGAATCTAAACTTCAATATGAATCAGAATCTGAAATAGAAACTGAACTAGAATCTGGATTTGATTCAGGACTACAATAAGGATTAGAATTTGAACTACAACAGAACTAGAACTAAATTAGAACTGAACTAGAACTGATTTAGCACTAAAATAGAACTGAATTAGACTGACTTATAACTGAACTAGAACTGAACTAGAACTGATTTAGAACTGAACTTGAACTGAACCAGAACTGAGCTTGAACTAAAGTAGAACTGATGTAGAACTGAATTACAACTGAACTAAAACTGAATAAGACTGACTTAGAACTGATGTAGAACTACACTGGAATTGATCTAGAACCGATCTCTAATTTAAAATCCTTGAAATTGTCTTCTTTTCCTAAGATATTACTTTTTCTCCTTTAACTCCTGCTTCCAAATTTTTGGTTAATATTTATTCAAGTACAAGACTAAAGAGTAAACTATGGATGAGACTCTATAACTCTACAACTATAACGAATACTCTGGTATCATGTTTATTTTATTTAAATACGTGAGAGTGTTAATGTGTATGACTATGGAAGTTTATAAAAATATTATAAATATAAAATATATATTTTTCTTTATATAAAAAAAAGGAAAAACAAAATAAATATTTACATAGAAACAGCAGGCGTTTTATCAAAATATTTACAAGAGTTTCTCCCCTTCAATATGAGCATATGAGTCAATGTGTGCTTGTATGTATGTGTGTGTGTGTATTTGTTTGTTTAAGTAAAATTTATATAGAAAATTCTTAGATTTAGATTCAAAATTAAACATATGAGTTTTGAAAGGAAATTGTTGAAAGAAAAAAAAAAAATATATAGAAATAATAATCAGAAATCAATGATTTTAAGAACAAATAAGCAACAAATATTTAATATCAACCACTAAGTATGAATAAGAAGAAGAAGAAGAAAAATAAACGTTAACGATTTAAAAGTCAGAAAATCAATTGATAAAGAGAGGAATACAGTTTTTGAAAGGAAGAAGGGGGTCCTACTTCTTGAAGTATATAAACACTTGAGCCTTTTTGATAAGAAATATTAAACAGTTGTCTGTTGAGAGATATTGAATTTGGGGAACTTTTTTTTCGGTTAATTTTCATAAATCATTATTATTGACAGAAATATAAACTCTTCTTTGAAAAATGAGAAAATTATTCAAAAAATTATCAAGATTTGAAGTTGTAAACGAAATTTGAATATTTTTAAATAAAAAATGAAGGATAATTTACGTTCTCCTGAAGAACATATATTCTTGGTTCTTAAAAAAATCTGATTCGATTTCAGTATATCTCAACTATTAACTACCTGATTCTTTCACTTTCATGTTTTAATTAATATATTACACTATAATAGTGAAAGACCTAATCACAAATCATCTTAGACCCCCAATATATATTATCGATTCAAATCAAAATCTAAAACGATTTATCTATGTTCGTCTGTCTGTCGTTTTCACCTTCACATCTATAGTGATTGTCATAGCTTATTGAAAGTTAAACTGATTATTTGTTGTTGTGGTGAGAGGTTACTAATTTAAAATCGTTTCAATATAATAACAGATATAGACCGATATCTGAAAAAACCTTTAGGATAAAGCGAAAAACTTTCGTAAATCTTTTAATCATAAATGACAAATTGTTTAACAGAATAGAATAGAATATAGAACAGACAGACGACTGACTCAGGTAACACCAGATATGGTTATATATCATACTACCCCGTTCTTTCAACAGAAGATAACTCAGATTTTAGCTATCAAAAATGTGACGGGTTATGATGTTAAAGGACCCAATGACTTTTTCGTATTTTCCCTAATGAGACAGAGGTAGAGACTGTCCGCTACTAGGAGAGCAGAGGGAAACCTTCTTTTATAAAGAGCACTCTCGCAGAAAATGTCACATGAAAATTGAATTAAAGGTAATTGGTTCAAGAAAGGCGTCATGCAGTCAGGAATTTTACGGTAAGAAATATGTATCAATAATTATAGGGTCACTTTGCAAGTTTGCAAGATGTAGTTCTTGGAACTAACTTCTTTCCCAACGAGATCAAGAATGGATCAAGTATTTTTAACAGCCAGATAGTTAGCTATGAGCGAAGCAAATATGGATACACCATAATCTAACGTTATTAATGGAATGGCGTGACGCAATATGTAAGCATTTCGGTGAAGTTCGGAATATATTGATTCTATTCGAATAAGTCTGTAGTCAGTAGCACCAATTGATGTATTTACATCTGCATTTATTTCAAAATATTACAAAACGGATTTCAGCAACAAGAGATCGACTGAGACAGCGATGTGGACACATTTTTCAATTTCAGTCGTTTATCGCTGAGTGATAGCATAAGTCGAATTAATTCAGAACAGCCAATATCAACCAGGTCTAGGAAAATACTTACGCTGTCAGAATATCCTACTGATCCCATGAATTAAAAATGTTGAACGGTCTTTATTTACACGTATTATGATCGCTTATATCATATTGATCATCTCTATCGCTTTAATTAAATTCAAAGATTTTCTTTTGGCTTAAATTAGAGGTGTCTAAAATACACTTTTTCTAATTACTTCACTATAAATGACTACTGAGTGAGCAGCAATTTGAGCAGTAGAATAAGCACTCTTTTTTGCTGCTTCAATTATACTAAGACCGATCTGACGTTGTATACTCCCGCGATACGAAAGTGAGGAGTGATGATCATATAATTGGCATTACATTCTTTAGATTTGGAAAGGGAATTTCCTCTTTTATTGTTTAACGCAGTTGTTCCGAGAATAACAAAAAAAAAACTTGGTAGTTATTTCTTAATCCGGACCGAGAAGCTAATTTACCTGACTTAGAGCAACAATTTGGAAATGATTAGAAGCTTTACAGACGATCTTCCGTTGTCGATTTCTTTGAAAATAAGTAAGAAAATTTGAATTCCTCTTAAATGAGGTCAATACAAAATCCCAAATTTCCATTAGAAAACGAAAAGTTTGAACTTCGGCGATTAGTCTGCTTTGTTCAACAAAGCTGCCCCTTCTTTTGGCAAATAGCGGGGACTTATTGAGCATAAAATTTTAGATTTTTTCTCACAAATATTTCTCAACTTTAATTCACATTAGAACTAATTGCGAGGCGAGACATGTGAATTCCATATTAAATCTCATATGAAAAAATCATTCCCATGAATTGAATTGGAGAGAAAAAAAATGAATAAAAAAATTGTGTTAAGAATTTCTTTTACACCTTCTTTTAACTTGTTATTTCGTCTTTTTTCTTTTATTCCAGTAATTTGATTCTTTAGTTTTTATTGTTCATCATTTAAAATTTTTTCCTGGCAGTTTTATATTCCAAGTGAGTGATGCTGCTGCTGCTGCAGCATCTGAGAAATGTGTTTAAGCTTCAATGAATTTCAGAATGAAAAATAAAACAAACGACATTCATTTTTCTCCCCGGATAATAATAAAAAGACAATAATTATAATAAAAATATTAAAAAAAAATTGATTAAATTAACTTTTTACACGTTGAATTGTTGCAAAACAACAATAACAACTCACTAAAAACAGATCAAATTACAATTTTGAGGTCTTTCATACAAAAACACAATACAAGCAACAGCCACAAAACGACAATTGTAAGGAGAGAAACAAAAATTGATAATAAAAGATAAAAATCTAAACGAGAGAAGTGAAATACGAACATAAAGGAGAGACAAAATAATAAAATATTTATTGAAATTTAAAACGTTTTCTTCTTCTTCTCCAGATGGGAGATGAGATCGGGGAAAAAAAATCGTTAATGAAAAAAAATATCATATGACATTGATAAGTGTTTGGGAAGAAGGAGCAGAGTGAGAAGAAGGATAACAAAAACAGAAGAAAGATAAATTGAAATTAAATTATTGAGCATTTAATTCTGAAGTAAAAGATAAAAATTATGTATATATTTGTAAGAAGTGAGATCGAAAAATTCTAAACATACATATATGTTGATAAAACACGAAACCACTAAACTTACACTGTCACATTGTACTTTCGGTCACCTTGGCTATAAAAGTAGTACATCTCCGTTTAACATTTACCACAAACAACCTTTTTGCTCTTTTTAATTCAATTAGCTCCGGGCAGATTTGAAGATTTGCCTCTCTTAGTAGAAATATAATTGTTCTGGCGCCACTGAAGCGGGGCTTGTTTACCAAAGTGACAGGAAGTTAAGTCCATGGACAGATTATGAAGTCTTAAGATGGAAGCAGGCTTTCTCGTTAACATTCCTTGATGGAAATTTCGCTATTTATTGAACCAGTTGTAAGAAATGTTTGCCATACCAAGAACTATTTGGGAAATTTTGACTGCTTTTGGATCTAAATCTTGTCTTCATCACCAACATAGAAAATTTTTACCAGGAAGTTACGAAAAACCTGCCAGATCATACGTTTTGTCATCCATTATGTATCAAGATTTTTTTTTAACTTGACTAGAACTTTCGCGTTCAGCTGTATCTGGCTTCTAAAGTTTTAGCAGGGCTTCTTTAAGGAACTTATTGAGCCCTGTGTGTTTTTTAAACCTTCATTAGCTTTAACTTGTCGTAGAATAGTCGGATATATTGGGAGCTCTTTCGTAAATGTTTTGGCTTTAGAAACATTATTCGGACCTTAACAAGGTTTCCTATCACCGGCACAGGTACTGTTAAATAAAAAAGTGGAAACAGTTTGACGTTAGAGCCTGAATGTTTGGCCAACTTTTTCTAGGACCAAGTTGAATTTTAATTTTGGTCACTCATTTTAATCAGATTAAAAATCCTTAAATGTGGTTCGATCTATTTATCAGATTAACACTCAAGGACTGCAATCTCCATGCCTGACAAACTTTCAGTGAAAGGACTAAATTGCAAACTTATTTGCAAAACCAAGTATTTCAACATTAATTTATTTTCCATTTTAAAAACTCATTGGATTTGACAATTTCTCTTCCCCTTTTCCTTATTAAGAAAAACACAGACGCACAGTTATTTCCGTTTCCTTTTTCACAAAAAAAAGAAATGAAACAGTTAAAGCTTTCAAAACTCTCTTTGTGGGTATTTGTAAGTCTATAAAGAAAAAATAAAGTGTTTATATTATTGAAACATCTTAAAAGGTAGCAAAACCCCCATGGATTCTGTGTTATATATTCTAATGCCACCAAAGCTCTTTCTCTTTCAGTCGCTTTGTATGTGTAAGTGTGTGCGTATAGTTTGTTACATTTTCATTTCCGCTTAATAAACAACCATAATTAAACTTGCAAAATAACAGAAAATGGGATTAAGAAAGAAACTTTAATGTATAAACGCAGAAATTTCATAAAAAGAACGACCTTATCAAAAATATATATGTAGAGAGAGAGAGAAAAAAATAAAACAACAAAGAGTGCAAAGGAGACAAATGTTAGTGTGTGAAAATAGAAGCAAAGGGAAGAGGGAAACGAAAAGGATTTCTCACACTACTTAACAGAAAGTTTTAGTCAAATGTAACTTTAGTTTATCTTTATGTAAAATTAATTTTTGTTATATTAATTTCGTTACAACAACAACAACGATAAGAAGGAGCGCAAAAGGAAATAAAGTTTTTGTTAGAGGTTTTTAGGTGAAATTGTGGAGCTAAAAATAACTGATCTAGAACTGAACTAAAACTGAATTAGAACTAAAATAGAAGTGAATTAGAAATGAAATGGAACTGAATTGGAATTAGAACGGAACTAGAATCTGAACTGAATCTGAACTAGAATTGAACTGAACTAAAAGTGGACTAAATATGAATTAGAATTGAACTAAAACTAGAACTGAGCTTGAACTGAAAAGAACTAGAACTGAACTAAAACTGAAGTAAAACTGGAACTGAACTAGAACTTAATTGAAGCTGAAAGTAGAACTCAACTAGAACTAAGCTGGAACTGAACTGGAAGTGTACTAGAACTAAAGTAGAACTGAACCAGAACTGAACCAGAACTGAAATAGAATTTGAACTTTAATCTGAACTAGAATCTGAATTAGATCCGAACACGAATCTCACCTTGAATCTGAATTAAAATCTGAACTAGAACAGAACTAGAACTGAACCAGAACTGAAATATAATTAGAACTAAAGTAGAACTGAACTGTAACTGAACGGAATCTGAACTAGAATCTGAACTAGAATCTGAACGTGACTCCTCATTAGAATCAGAACTAGAACTGATTCAGAACTGAACTAGAATTAAACTGGAATTTGAATTAGAATCTGAACTAAAACTGAAGTAGAACTGAACTAGAAGTGAACTGGAACTGAACTACGTCTGAACTAAACTAGAACTAGAATCTGAACTAGAATGAAATAGAACTAAAGTAGAACTGCACAGTAACTGAACTAAAACTGATTCAGAACTAGAATCTTAACTTGAACTGATCTAGAATTGTTGTAGAAAAAAATCTGCATTTGTTCCCACCCGTCCCACTGTACCTTATAGTTTTAATAATTTCTTCTTAATAATGTTTTGCTTTTGTTTTTTTTTTTCATTTGTAGTTTTTGTTGTTTTCTAAAGGTTTATGAACTTTGACTTTTACTGGAACAAAACAAAACAAAATAAAACAACATAATAATTCCCTTTTGGAGAGTTTTAAGCTCTAAGAATATTAAGCGATTGTTGTTGTTGTTGCTTGTTGAAGCATTTTTTAATTTTTGCATTAGCAGCAGCCAAAAAGGACTTGCAAAAAAAGGATTATCAAAGGTTTCTTCCATAATTTTCGTTTATGTAAATGTGTGTGTTTTAATTCCCATTTTCTGTTTGCTTTTCCTCCATTTCCCTTCTTTTTTGTTTTTGTTCTTGCATTATTATTAATGATCTGTTTTATATGCTAAAAATGTTTCCTCTATTTTATATGACAATGATATGATGTTATATCCTTTTATGTCCTTTTTGGTTCTACGGCTGCTTTTGAAAGGACAACAAATTATAGGAGATTATGGAAAAATAATTATAATCGTTTTTTTCTTTCTTTGGTCAAACTAAATATGAAAAGGAAATTGTATATGAAGAAAGTGTTTATAGGTTTTTCACATTTTTTGCTTTTATTGGTTTCCTGTTGTTGTGTGTGTGTGTGAGTGTATGTGTGTGTAATTAAGTTGTGTTTTACGTTAAGAAGAAAATAAATTGCAATTTATAGTTAGAAAGTTAATATCTACAGTATTTAATACTAATTAAGTTGTAAATGTTACGAAACAAATTGTTATTGAAAGATTAATAAACCGAAAAAGGATAAAAGTGGAAGTGGAAATAATGAAGATGGACAAAAAAAGGGGGAAATTAAAGTTATGTTAATATGAGACAAGGAAGTATTTAAGGATGTTGATATAAAAAGGACATCTATAATAAGAAAAATAGAAAGGCGGAAGCAATCGATAGAAATAGCTTTTGGATCACATTTTTCACATATTAGGACCTCTTTCTGTGATCTCAAAAATATAAATATCGATGTTTTTTTCTATACAATAAAATGTTTCTGTGACTCTTCTCAATTAAAAAAATTTTATAATATTTTCCTTTGAAATACGATTTTCTTAAAAAAATGTGTATTTATACCCTACACTACCATATGTGGTTGGGATATGATGCGTCGAAGTTTTTTTTACGAATTTGTTCAAGCAGTCTAGTTTTGCCTTCAATGGAAAATTTCGGAATATATTTTTCTTCACAAGTAAACTTTGTAATGCTAATTTCTTTTTTCAAAAATTGCTAATAATTTTTCTATAATATAAAAATTGTTTTTTCATTTCAACAACTTTTTTGAAAATTGCATTACTAAAAAGAGGTTGCGATGTTTTCTTCAATAAGAAATTTGTCGATGTTGTTTTCAGTAAAGTAAAATAATTGGTTGTTTTTTTCCATTAGAAAAACAATCGATGTTTTTTATCTATAAGAAAAATTTTCGATGTTTTTTTCTACTCAAGAAAAATTTTTGATGTTTTTTTAACTTGTTTTTTTATATGAAAATTTTTAAAATAATTTGGAAAGTTTATCTACATAGCGAATTTCTCAATATTTATTATTGAGAAAAACCTTTTGAAGTTTTTTCTTATTTTTCTTATTTCTTTTATTTATAAAATTTTCTACGTTATAATATAAGCATTTTTTTCTTTACTTTGCATTCTTTGTTCTCTAACAAAAAATTTCGATGTTTTTCTTTAGAAAAAAGTTTTTTTTTCTATATTACAAGAAGAATTTGCGATGTTATTTTGTTTACCAGAATATGATATGTTTTGTTTTTTACTAACTAATTCAGCAATATTTTTCTTAAAAGGAAAATTTGTTAATAATTTTTAATTATAATTATAGAAATCGTTTTAGTGTTTATTCTTAATTTAAACGCCTGCGATGTTTTTCCTTCAGAAAACACATAAAAAAATATGATGTTTTTCTTTATAAGAACATTTTTCGATTTTTTACTAGAAAATCGAAATGTTTTACAACAATTTTTTTCAATGTTTTTATTAAAAAGCATTAAATGATTTTTCGATGTTTTCCTCTGTTCAGAAAATTTACGTTACGTTTTCGTTCTTATTTTCAATATTTTCTATATTTTTTCATTTCTTTTACAAATATTTCGATATTTTCAGTAAAAAAATTTCGATGATTATTTCTTTCATGGAAAAACTTTCTAAAAAATACGTTTTCAACTTTTCAAAAGTGTTTTCCTTCCTAAGAAAATTTTGATGTTTAAATAGATTTTTTTTTGAAATATAATGGAAATTATTTCGATGTTTTTTTCGATTATTTTTTCAAATAAATCAATTTTCTTTTCAGAAATTTCTCGATATTTGACAGAAAATTTTTCTATTTTTCTAATTTTTCTATTTCGATGTTTTTCTCCCTCACCAGAAAATTTAATAAAGAGCAACTTTCGATGTTTTCCAATGTTTTTCTGTATTAAAAAATTTACATTTTCTGCTTTATAGGAATTTTTCGATATTTTTTGTATCAAAATTTTTTTTCAATGTTTTCATAAAATAAATTTACAAAAAACATCGAAATAAAGAAAAAAGACAATTTTCTATTTGACATGTTTTCTATGTTTTTTCTTTTACCATAAAATTTAATCCAAATAAACTTACCTTCTTTTTCCGATGAACTAAAAATCTCCTTTTTTAATTTATTTTCTTAAACTTCTTCACTTCTTTCTTCTTGTAGCGATGAAAAAAATCCTTTTCTATGTTTTTTTGATTTTTCTTCTTGAACAAGAAATTTCTAAAAATAGAAATTAGAAATGAAAAAGAGAAAAATCTCGTTATAATAATTTGTATAAAGAAAACATAAAAAAGCAGGTTAATTAGCCTGATTTTTTTTGTGAAATTTTAATTTCCATGAATATAAAATTTCTAAATCCTTAATAAAATTTGTTATTTTATGACAAGAATCCTTTTTTTCTCAAAGTGTTTTTCTTTTTTCTTCATTTTTTGCTGTAAAACATTAAAGTTCATTTTTATTTTTATGTATATTTTAGATGATTTTTGTACTCTACACCACCACAAGTGGTGAAGAGGGTATATTAACTTTGTCATTCCATGTGTAACGCTAAGAAGGAAAGAATCTCTGACACAAGAATATATATAGTGTATATATATTCTTGTATCAAATTAAAATCTGAGCCGATTTATTATTTCTCTTCACCACTTGTGGTGATGAAGGGTAGAAACCGCCGCCACAAGTGGTGAAGCGGGTATATTAACTTTGTCATTCCATTTGTAAAGCTGTGAAGGAATCATCTCAGATGCCATAATGTATATATATTCCTGTATTAAACCAAAATCTGAGTCGATTTAGCAATGTCTATCTGTCTGTCTGCTGTTGACAGGCTCACAGTATTTGATCGAGCTCAATGAAATTCGGTCCGGAAGTTTCTTATTTAAAAAAAGCAAAGTGGGTTCAGTATATTAACAGATATAGACCGATATCTGTGACAACCTTTAAGTTCAAGCTAAGAACTTTCGTAAAATGGTTAATTATAAGTCCATAATTTAGAATGAAATTTTGCCATATTATGTGACCTTCATTAGCATTCCAAAATCGGTTCAGTTGAAAAAAGTTATAGCCAAAAATATAGCTAATTTTATGATTCATTACGTGTTCCTGTGTTATATTTAAACAAATCTTTTACAAATTGTATACGCCTGTGAGTGTATGCTGGAGTGCGTTAGTGGTGGAGGGTATTGAAAATTCGCCATAGCCGAATATAGTATTCTTACTTGTTTTATTTAAAACATTTAGATTTAGATTTGTTTTTGTATTTAGAAAAAAAATAAGCTTTTAGTTTAAATTAACATGTTTTAGGAGGAAAAAAAAGAGAACTTTTCCTCAGTTTAAGTTTTTATTTATTGTCATTTTAAGAAAAAAGTTTTAAAAAGAGTGAACAAAAAGCAAAAAAAATAAAACTGAAGTAAAAGCTGGAAAACTGTTTTCCATAATAATAATTTTGAATCCTTTTTATGGTATTTACTCCTTTTTGCCTTGTTACATTTGGTTTTTGCTCCAATTACATTTAGAGTTTTAATTTACTTTGTGTTGTTGTTTTTTGTTTTTGTTATTTTTGGATTAACTCCAAGAAGTTTGGCAGGAAAATGGGCCAAAAAAAAAAGGAAATAGTAAATTATTTGTAATAAAATACATTTGTTGATTAACTGTATAATTTTTAAATAAACAAGTTAAAGTGTTCAATTCGCTAATATGAAATTTTTTTCTTTTAAGCAACAGACTTAACAGTTAAGGTTAAGGCCCTGTTTTAAAAAGGCTTTGCACTCAATATGCATGCAAAATTTTATTCAGATCACTAAAACAATTCGAGTATAAATATCAAAAAGTAATTAATAACTCCGCTATTTATGGACCGATTTGGAAAATTAAAAAAAAATCTGAACTAAGAAAAAAATTAGCTTTTTTTCTGCATCAAAATTTTGTCCATAAATCCCATACAAGTTTCAAAATAACGGAAAATGCGTTTTTGCCTATAACTCGGAAACTGATGGACCGATTACTGCGAACTCAAAAATTCTCCTAATTATTTCCGATATCCCAGTACAAAAATTATATCTCTAGCTTAAATAGAACGCTCAAAATATCAAAAACATTACTTTGCCTTACATTGTTGTTGTTTTCAATACCATAACCAACAACAACCACAAGGAAAATAAAGAATTGTTAATATCTCAGCTATTTATGAACCGATTTGAACATTTAAAAAAACCTAAATTCGAGGAAAAAAAATGGAATTTTTCTGCGTGGCAACTAGATCCGTAGCTGTCCCAGGAGCATCAGAATAAGTTTTCGCCCTTATCTCGTAAACTAATGGCCCAAACGTGTTGATGTCTTTAAATGAAAAATCCACAAAAATATTTCTGACCCACTAGTAAAAGAATTAAATTTCTAGCATTAATAGAAGGGCTAAAAACTGAAAAGATATTATTTTAAATGTTGTTATTGTTTTCCTAGATTTATAAACAACCATAAGAAAGGATTGACTATATATCGGTGGTTTATGAATCGATTTTGAAAAATGAAAAATCTTTAATTCGTGAAAAAAAATGTGTAATCAATCAATGCCATAACCAAATCCAAATATCTCTTAGGGGGTTCAAATTATAGGAAAAATATGTTTTCGCCAATAACTCAGGAACTTATGGTCCAATTCATTGCATGTCTTTAGCGTATAAATAAGAAACATAACGCATAACGCTGGTGCAGAGTATTAAAGGTTCGGCATAGCCGAATATTGCATTCATATATGTTATATACTAAAAAAATTCGATGTTTTTTCTTTACTAGAAAATCTTTCGATGTTTCTTGTTTTATTTTGAAATATTAGACAAATTTGCGATGATTTACTCACCATTCTACCTAATTGTTTCTTTACATGACAAAGCAAATATTCGATGTTTTTTTTTTAGTAAAAATTTTATTAGAAAATTTTTATTTATTAATTTTTTTTGTTTGGAAAACATTTCGATGTTTTTTCTTCTTTACATTTCTTTACATGAAAAAGCAATTATTCGATGTTTTTCTCTTTAGTAAAAATTTTATTAGAAATTTTTATTTATTTTTCCTTCTGATTGGAAAACATTTCGATGTTTTTTCTTCTTTCCATTTCTTTACATCAAAAAGCAAATATTCGATGTTTTATTTTTTAGTAAACATTTTTTCTATTAGAATTTTTTTTATTGGAAAACATTTCGATGTTTTTTCTTCTTTAATTTCAATACATTTTTGTTTTTAGGAAATATTTTTCTTTATTGAAAAAGCGTTCGATATTTTTGTTTCTAAAAAAAATTATGATTTTTTTAATTTAAAAATTCGATGTTTTTTTTTTTAATTAAAATTATTTGCAATATTTTAAGAAGAAATTTGCAAAACGATCATCCTGAATATTTTTAACAATTATAACATATTGCGATGTTTTCCTAAAGACTCTAAAAATTTTTCTCTCAATAAAAAATATTGCGATGTTTTTTATTTTTTTTTTTATAAAAAAATGTTAACATAATTTTTTAAATCCAATAAAATTCAACTATTGAAGTTATTTTTTTGAGAAAACATAATTTTTTCTCTAAAAATTGCTTCTTAAAAAATAACTTATTTGAATCCTCTAATTCTATATATGATCCTTTTCTGAATTATGAAAATATCCAGATCTGTTCCCAAAAAAAAAACATATTTATTTAAAAAAAACATCTAATTTTCTTCATTAGATCCTAATTCAAGGTTAAGATGCATAAATCTCTCATGTCTCCTAAATTTGGTTTGTCGAAAAATTTACTCGGCCATAATTCCCTCAACACCTAAAGGCAATGAACCACCCAGAAAACAGTGAAAATTGTTATGAATCAAACACTTGAAATTAAAACAAAAATAACAACAAACATTTGAATTTAGAAAAAAAACATAAACAAATAAATTTCAAATAATTCACCTTCAAATCATATGAAAATTCTTTGAATCACAGTATGAATCAAATATGCTTTCAATTCAAGAGTATTGAGGTTTGAAATTGTTAGGTTTTTCCAAAATATCATTATGGTTTGTAATTCATCTCAAACTCCAAAATATTTGAAATTCAATTGAGGACCAACAGCAGCATCACGGAATTTATTTATTTTGTTGCGATGTTTTTTTCTCCTTCTCTCTCTCACTCTCTGTTTTATTGTATATTTCGTTTATTCAATTCTTAACGAAAATGTAAGCAATTGAAAACAGCAGTAAACCGTTATAAAATTTGATGAATGACTGAAATTGTGCTTAAGTACTTAAATACACACAGTTGGAAATCGCCACATTAGCAACACTTTCATACAATAGAAGAGGGAACATTAAATAAAATTATTGAGAAAAACACTCATGATGGCTGCTATTTTTGAGCTCAGAAGCAGTTGGAGGAGTTATGTTTTTGATGGTGTTAGTGTTAAAGGGAGACTATTAATTTTTCAACAGTTAAGACTAAACATTACTCTGAACCATAGTCTTAACTATAGTCAGGACTATAATCTGTGCTATAGGCCTATAGTCTAAACTATAATCCAGACTGAAATAGTGTCAGATGAACTATAATTTAGACTTTAGTCTGAACTATACTCTGATGCTCCAACTTGAACTCTTTTCTAAAATCTAAATTATGGACGACTGGACTATAGTCAAAACTGCAATTGGAACTATATTCAGGACTATAGTCTAAGTCATAGTCAGAACTATTATCTGTGCTATTTGCCTATAGTCTGAACTATAGTTTGTTCTAAAGTACTACAGTCAAGATTTTAATCTAAACTATAGTCTGAACAGTAGTCTTAACTATAGTTGGGGCCATACTCTGGACTATAATCAGGCGTACAATCTGAACTAAAATAAGGATTACAGTTTGAACTACATTCGGGACTACAGTCTTAACTAATATTTAGGACTAAAGTCAGGACTACAGTCTGAAAGAAAGCCAGAACTTTTGTCTGAACTATAGTTTAGAAAATAGTATGGACAATGTGTAAATAGTCAGGACTATAGTCTTAATTATAGTCAGAAATATAATCAGAATTATCGTCTGTGAACGAAAGTCTAAACTATAATCTGTTATGGTTTGAGCTACAGTCTCTACTACAATCTAGACAACGGAATGAAGTATGCCTAGTCTATAGTCAACACTATAGTCTGGACTATAACCTGGACTATAGCCTGTCTGAACTGTATTTTGGATCATAAACAGAACCACAGTCTGAACTATAGTTTAAACCATTATGTCTAGACTATAGAAAAACTGTATTCTGGGCTATAGTTTGGACGATTTTTTGCACTTAAGTCTGGACAATTGTCTGATCTTAAGTCTGGAATATTCTCTATATTATTAACTGGACTCTTATCTGCACTACAGTCTGAACTATTGCCAACTATTGTCAGAGTAGTATGAACTTTGTCTGGAATATAGTATGGGTTTAAGTCTGGACTATTGTCAGCACTTTAGTCTGATCTTAATTCAAAACTATATTCAGTACTAAAATCTGAGCAATAATCTAGACTATAATCTGAAATATAATGTGGTCTATACTCTACACTAAAACCTGGACTTTAGTTTGAACGTTGTAATCAACTGTATTTTCCTAGCAACTTGAAATTTACCTGCATTCAGGCTCTTAATCCTGCTCTCTTTTACTCTCTTCATATGGCTCTTTGTGATAATTGTTTAACAAATAATTTCTAAAGCATACTTAAAGGCAGCTAATCGAATGTTTACTCAAGCAAATCACAATTTATAGTTCATTTTCTATTAATTTTCTTCATCAAAAAAAAAGTGTTAAAGAAATTTTCAAAATACTTTAACGCTTCATAAAACACTTAAGAAGGAAACTGGTGATATTTATTGCTTCAAAATTGGCTGATAAATATTTCAACGAAACACTTGAGCAGACACAGAGTATGAACAGGTAAATGAACTATTTATTGTCTAGAAAGCAAAATAAATTTAATTAATTTCGAAAAGATTAAATTATTGAATAATTTTTAATTGATTTAATATGAAATGGAGGGGGTGTGTGTGGAAATATCCTTTCAAAATATTTATTTGAAATAAATTGAATAATGGTCGTTTTATTAACTTCATCACGTAGATAAGTGAAGAGAATAAAATAATAGAAATTAAATATTTTTGTTATACCGAAATCGAAATCGAAACACATTAAATACATTTTAGTCTTTGCAACCCCTTTTCACAACTTGCAGATTTAAATCCACCAATACTCCTCAGTCCATCAGTTTCGTATTTAAAACAAACATTAACATTTGTTTTTGTTGCTTTTTTCACCTTTTGAGCTTTGAAATTATTTTCCAAGCACGTACACATTTGGCGGCATTTCACAAAATGTTCCAAAGTTACGTTTGTATTTTTATACCCTCAGCAACCGCAAGTGGTGAGGGGGGTATGTTAACCTTGTCATTTCGTGTGTAACGCTAAGAAGGCATCATCTCAGACCCCATAATGTATATACATTCTTGCACGAAATCAAAATCTGAGTCGATTTAGCTATGTCTATATGTCTGTCCGTCTGTCTGTCTGTTGTTGGCACCCTAACATCCATCCAGTATTAATTATAGTCCTATTTAAACCCAGCAAAATCTGTTTAGTATATTTAAATATATAGACCGATATCTTGGGCCTTTGAGAGCTCTAAATACAAGTAAAAAACTTCCGTAAAATTATCAATTATAAATCGACAAATTAGACTGAATTTTGCCATAATATAAAATAAGATGTACTTCATGATCAAAATCGGTTCAATATTGACAAGTTATGACCAAAAATATAACTAATTTAAGACTCATCAAAAACCTCTTACATCCTCTATACGTTTGTGAGTGTATGTGTTATTGTGTATGTACGAAACATAACATATTTACTTCACACGCATTTGTAGTGAAGGGTTTTAAGGATTCGGTATAGACGAATATAATGTCCTTATTTGTTGTTTTTTCTATTTCTTTTATTTTGCTTAAAAAAGAAACAGAAACAAAAATTTTATATGTAAAAAAAAAAATAAAACATCGAAACGTTAAATAAATGTTGAAACAATTTGCGTCGTCATGTGGTCTTATTTCAGTTAAAATTCTATATTTTTCATTTGATTTTGAATTTCAGTTCAGGCTGACATTTTGTTTTGTGTCCCTTCTTCTCCCCATCATCTCCCGCATGAGAATTTTAATTTTATATGTATTTGCGATGTTTTTGTGTGTGTGTGTGGTTTTTGCACGGATTTGTTTTTTGTTAAACGAAAATAACGACAGGAGTTTGCTGTTTGTTGGTAAAAAGGATTTACACACAATTGTTAAACAAACACTTGGACAAATAAATGTTGTTTTTATGTTTGATTGTGTATGGAAAATAGAAGGGATATTGGAAGTACGATGGATGAAATAAGGGATCCAAAATGTGTTAAAGTAAATTTTCAATTCTATGTTTTGGGGACATATTGTTCCATCCACAGTTCTGTTCCAGGACTACCAATGGGACCTGCTTCCAAACATATTAAAGATGCAATTATGTACTATCAATTCAATGCGATGTTTTGTAAGGATTAAATATTGAAGCAAATCTAATCTTATCATGGTTTATATTTGCTATGTTTTTATCAATGAAAATTTGTGAGGATGTAAGATTGAATTCTTTTGTTGGCAGGAGATGAATTACATTCACCTAAACTGGGGACGGATTACATACGTCAAAAAAATAATTTTTTGTTTCAGGTAAAGCCGGAGGATGATGGGGTTAAGTATGGAACTAAGAGTTCTGGAGGACGAAGGGGTACACAGGAGGAAAAGCACTCGGGTCAGGGGCAACTGGAGGGTCGGACCAATGCCTACGTCGTCACAGTACGGCAGACGTGTAGCAGAAATTGCTTATCAGAGAAGCAGCAGCAGGTCAGGTAAAGGAAGTAGCAGCATGGAGAGATATACAAGATTATATGCGTAAGAAGAGCTGTAGCAGGGAGAATAACATAGCCGGACAACCAGAGGTTCCTTAAAGTTTTTAACCTCATTCGCAAAATTCGATCACTTTTCACCGTTTTCTTTTATTGTTTAAAATTTTCAATAATTTCTGAAAAATTGAATTTAAAAATTTAATCTAAATCAATATGCGATGTTTTGACTGACCTTCATAATTTTCAAAAAAATCGCAAATATGCGATGATTTCTTAATTTTGTTCTCTGTACAGTTTTTAACCTCAATTTTTTAAATTTCAAATATTTTCGATGTCTTTTCCATTTAAGTTTTCTTAGAAGATTTTCTTTAATTTTTTGAAAACTGAAAATTTTTTAATCTAAATTTTGATAATTCAGTACATTTTGCGATGTTTTTCTTCAATTTTGAATACTTTTTTGAGTATTTAAATTTACATTCAGTTTAAGTTTAGTTTTAAGTTAATTTAAGTTCAGTTTTAGTTCAGTTCTAGTTCAGTTCAAGTTCAGTTTTAGTTCGGTTCTAATTCGGTTCTAGTTTAGTTCTATTTCAGTTGTAGTCCAATTCTAATTTAGTTCCTGTTCAGTTCTAGTTCAGTTCCAGTACAGTTCTAGCACAGTTCAAGTTCAGTTCAAGTTCAGTTCTAGTTCATTTTTAATTCAGTTCCTGTTCAGTTCTAGTTCTGTTCTAGTTTAGTTCTAGTTCAGTTCCAGTTCAGTTCAAGTTCAGTTCCTGTTCAGTTCTACTTCAGTTGTAGTTAAGTTCTACTTCAGTTCAGATTCCATTTCAGTTGAAATCTTGGATTGAGTTGACAAATTGTTCAATGTTTTTGTGTTAAATTCCGTTAAATTCTCAAATCATTTTTTGTAAAACTCTGTTCATTTATTTGTGATCCCAACATTTATAAATTGTGTATGAATGAGTGTTTGTTATGTTGTCACTTTGTTGTTAAGAGTGCGTAAACACATACTAACTTTTAGTGATTCATACATTTATTCATAGACATATACAATTTTATATATATAAACAATTCGAATGTATGTTTGGTTATGTAAATAAAGTTCGGTAAATACACAAACACTACTACTGTACAACTACCACTACACAACGATAGAACAATAGCTACACTGAGAGAATAAAATGTATTAAATTTAAATATATATTCTCTATCGTTTATCTGATCTTTAAATAAATGTGAATATTGGAGTTATAAAAAAAACGATCGCGGAAAGAATTAATCACTTTTCTTGTAATCGAACTGTGGTTGGTAAGCGATAGTGATCTTCAAAAAATGATTAAACTAAAATTGAACATGCGAAGTGTTATCATCCAATAGTTCAGTTTTAATCACTTTAGTCTTTTAATCTCAATATGAATGGACCACAAGTATCCTTCCTTTCTTCTTCTTTTAAGTGTATCTCTTGGGAGAAGCCTGGTTGCAAGAGTATTATTTGCAATTCCTCCATACATGTGTATGTTAACTTTCATTTATTGTTATTTAGTAGTTGTAGTGTCTCCACACAAATACACACTCACATACAATCACTATACATTCTCTTATTTTGCATTACATTGATGTTAGTTGTCAAGTCAACAACTTTTGACTATGACAAGATTACATATACACACGCACACTCACACTCACATACAAACACTTACACATTTACCTTTACAAATACATAAACATTCAATTTTCAATGTCTATATAATAACATCATCATAATGTTGAAGGCGTATCAGGATTTTGTTGTTATTGTTGTTATTGTTGTTGTACAAGTAGGCATATTCTATATTTTACCACTAACACGAGGACTTATGTTTTAATACTCGAGGTCTAGAAAACAAAAACAGAATACAATAATAACAACTGGAACAGCAGCAGTGGCAACGAGAGCGGCACAAACAAAAACTTAAGCTTAAACAAACGTTTTTTATACACAAACGTTGACATTTACTACTTGTTTTGACAACACCGACAACCAGAAGGTAAATTTCAATGATTTTAATTTGAGGTGGAGAATTAAGGAGTTAAAGATTCTGTGAAAAGAAGCCCTACAGTCTTTTTTTTGTTTTTGTAAAGGTTTTGATTTATATTAAGAACGGATTTTGAATCTTTACTAACTGTACTTCAGTTCTAGATCCAGTTTAGTTCTCGTTCAGTTCCATTTCAGTTTTATTTCAATTCCAGCTCAGTTCCAGTTCAGTTCCAGTTCAGTTGAAGTTCAGTTCTAGTTCAGTTCCATTTCAGTTCTAGTTCAGTTGTAGTTTAGTTCTAGTTCAGTTCCAGTTCAGTTCTAATTCAGTCTCAGTTAGTTGTAGTTGAGTTCTAGATCAGTTCAGTTACAGTTCAGTTATAGTTCAGTTTTCGTTCAGTTGTAATTCAGTTCCAGTTTAGTTCAGTTCCAGTTCAATTCCAGTTGAATTCTAGTTCAGTTCTAATTAAGTTCCAGTTCAGTTCTAATTCAGTTCCAGTACAGTTTTAGTTCAGTTCTAGTTCAGTTCTTTTTCAGTTCCAGTTTAGTTGTAGTTGAGTTCTAGATCAGTTCAGTTATAGTTCAGTTTTCGTTCAGTTGTAATTCAGTTATAGTTCAGTTTTCGTTCAGTTGTAATTCAGTTCCAGTTTAGTTCAGTTCCAGTTGAATTCTAGTTCAGTTCTAATTAAGTTCCAGTTCAATACTAATTCAGTTCCAGTACAGTTTTAGTTCAGTTTCTAGTTCAGTTCTTTTTCAGTTCCAGTTTAGTTGTAGTTGAGTTCTAGATCAGTTCCAGTTCAGTTTAGTTCAATTCTAGTTCATTTCTTTTTCAGTTCCAGTTCAGTTCCAGTTGAAGTTTTAGTTCAGTTCAAGTTCAATTCTAGTTCAGTTCTTTTTCAGTTCTATTTCAGTTCCAGTTTCAGTTCTTGTTAAGTTCTTTTTCAGTCTCTAGTTCAGTTTCCAGTCATGAGAACTGGATCTCTTCTGGATTTATGCTGGATCTGTCTTGACTCTTGATATGCACATCTAGATCTGAATCTATATCGGAATCTATATTTGGATCTTTCGTTTCTTGTGTGCTCCTGATCTCGTCCTTCAGTTAAACATTCAATCAGTCGTCTTTTTCAATTGTTGGTCCTTTTTGTTTTTTCTTTTTTTCTGTATTCCTTTCTCCTTCGTACGTTGTGTCTGTGTTTATATTCTACTCCATGTTTTGGTTACAAAAACGTGACTTGAATTAAAAAATGTTTTATATGCCGCAACTCATCAACATTAGCAGGACTCTATGCAAAGTCTGCTCTCCCCTACCACAATCGCATTTATTATCAAAACACAAACAACAACAACAACGAAAAGAAGTTCGTCAACCAAAAAGGGAATTTTTTAAATGTTATTGAAGTTCTCTGTGTGTGAAGGTGTCGTTAAGGATTTAAGATTCTTGTTGTTGTTTTTGTTTTTGTTTTTTTACTCTCTTGCAGTTTTTTTAACGTTTCTTGTTTTCATTTGCTTATTTCCACACAGGACTTGATGCATTTAAAGGATTTCACAATGTTTGTTCTTGATCAGAGAAGAGAGAAGGAGGAGGAGGAGGAGGAGATAAAATGCATCAGCACCAAAGAACAGAATGAAAAATGAAAGAATTTTTGCCGGAGGATATTTTACTGCAATTAGTTAGAAGTGTTGAGGGGATGAGGGATGGGAAAATGGGAGAATGGGAGAGGGTGTTAGAGAGAAGGGAATGGGAGGGACTAAATAAAGGTGATTACTTTGATAACGCAGTAAATGTCAAAGTAAATTAAGACGTAAAACTAAATTAAGACACAATTTTTTGATGTGAATTTAGTTTAGTGAAATAGAGGAATTTACGCCTTAAATTCACTAAAAATGTAATTTTTTTACCAAAATTTCTAAATTTAACAAAAAATTGGGAACTTCACCAATTAGTTTTACTAAAAAATTGAAATTTTCACTGAAATTTGAAATTTTCACTAAAATTTGAAATTTTCACTAAAATTTGAAATTTCACTAAATTTAAAATTTTCACTAAAAATTTGAAATTTTCACTAAAAATTGAAATTTCACTAAAAATTTGAAATTTTCACTAAAAATTTGAAATTTCACTAAAAATTTGATATTTTCACTAAAAATTTGAAATTTTCACTAAAAATTTGAAATTTTCACTAAAAATTTGAAATTTTCACTAAAAATTAGAAATTTTCACTAAAAATTTGAAATTTTCACTAAAAATTTGAAATTTTCACTAAAAATTTGAATTTTCACTAAAAATTTGAAATTTTCACTAAAAATTTGAAATTTTCACTAAAAATTTGAAATTTTCATTAAAAATTTGAAATTTCACTAAAAATTGAAATTTTCACTAAAATTTGAAATTTTCACTAAAAATTGAAATTTTCACCTAAAATTGAAATTTTCACTAAAAAATTGAAATTTCACTAAAAAATTGAAATTTTCACTAAAAAATTGAAATTTTCACTAAAAATTGAAATTTTCACTAAAATTTGAAATTTTCACTAAAAATTTGAAATTTTCACTAAAATTTGAAATTTTCACTAAAAATTTGAAATTTTCACTAAAAATTGAAATTTTCACTAAAATTTGAAATTTTCACTAAAAATTTGAAATTTTCACTAAAATTTGAAATTTTCACTAAAAATTGAAATTTTCACTAAAAATTGAAATTTTCACTAAAAATTGGAAATTTTTACTAAAATTTGAAATTTCACTAAAAATTGGAAATTTTTACTAAAATTTGAAATTTTCACTAAAATTTGAAATTTCACTAAAATTGGAAATTTTCACTAAATTTTAAATTTCACTAAAATTGGAAATTTTCACTAAATTTGAAATTTTCACTAAAAATTGGAAATTTTCACTAAAATTGAAATTTTCACTAAAAATTGGAAATTTTCACTAAAAATTGGAAATTTTCACTAAAATTTGAAATTTTCACTAAAAATTTGAAATTTTCACTAAAATTTGAAATTTTCACTAAAAATTTGAAATTTTCACTAAAATTGGAATTTTTACTAAAATTTGAAATTTCACTAAAAATTGGAAATTTTTACTAAAATTGAAATTTTCACTAAAATTTGAAATTTTCACTAAAATTGGAAATTTTCACTAAATTTGAAATTTTCACTAAAAATTGGAAATTTTCACTAAAAATTGGAAATTTCACTAAAAATTTGAAATTTCACTAAAATTTGAAATTTTCACTAAAAATTGAAATTTTCACTAAAAATTGAAATTTCACTAAAAATGGAAATTTTTACTAAATTTGAAATTTTCACTAAAAATTGGAAATTTTTACTAAAATTTGAAATTTTCACTAAAATTGAAAATTTTCACTAAATTTTAAATATTCACCTAAAATCTAAACTTTCCATAAAAAATGAATTTTCGCTAAAAATTGAAATCTTTACTAAAATTTAATATTTTCATTAAAAATTTCTAACCAAAAATGAGAAATTTCACCAAACAATGAACTTTTCACTAAAAATTAAAAAATCATTTATTGTATGTATGAAACCCTCCTTAATTTTAGTCTTTTTATTTATTTTAAAATGAAATTCTTTGTAGTAAAATTTTATTTGTCGGCATTTCTCCTTGTCTTCTTTAGGTTCTTCATCTACTGCTGCATTCTCAGGAGTCATTAATGCAGTCAAAAGGAATACAACGCATACAAGAGTCTTTTTTCTTTGCTTCTGCCAGTAACATTAAGAAGAATGGAAACTTTTTCTAGCTTTGTGCAAAATTTTAAGGCAAGACAATCAGTCAGGGAGTAAGATAATAATATAAACTTGAAATTTCCTTTTTCAAAAGGATAATGTATTATTTAAAAAAGCACTGAGAGATAGAATAATAGCAAAAAGGTCCTACCCATTCATATAAACCTCCTCCCTTTGGAGGGAATTTTTCAAAGTAACATGAAGGAAAAAAAACAAAGAAGGTAAATGACAGTAATGTAAATAATGAAGTGCCTGACACGGCTGCTGCTTTCAGCTGAAGCTGAATGAAAAGGAATTGTGTGTGTCCTTTCATTTTGATGCGTATAATCATTCTTTTTTCCTTCGTTCGGCGTTACTGGTAATGAAGATGATGATGATGCCGATGAAAATGTGATTAAAATAAAGATAAATGAAAGAAGAAATTGAATAATTTTGTTATTATTTAAATAAAGAAAAATAAATTGTATGTGATGTTTCAAGTGGAAGGCGAAAGACCTGAAGTTATATAAATATTTAAGTGAGAGAGCGAAAATATAAAACCACATTTTCTATAAAATTTATATTCTTAGTTTTGAGCTCCACAAAAAAACCCTGTTTATTCCTTAAAAACAACAGGAATTTGAATTTAAATTATTTTATCAATATTTCACCAAAAATTATCTTCCTTCTAATCACCCCAAAGAAAAATGGGGAAAAGATTTAATAAATAAAAGAGAGAAAGAGTAAAATACAAAAGACAAATTTTAATCGAATTTATTTGTTTGATAAATTGTCACCAAAGAAAAGCAAAAAAAAACTCTATCAATCACTCAAGCTCATGGACAAAACCTCGAGACAAAGGACAAAATACAGTACCGAACAAAATTATTCGCAAAACAAAAATCTAGCAACAATAAAGGAAAGTGGAAAGTGGTTCACACTAAAAATGAGTCCAAAACAAAAAGGAACAACGAATCTGAGCCAAAAATAATACTGGACGCACCTGCATAACCAAGGCAAGTTAAATGCCCATAAAGGCCAAATAATGGAACGGAGTCATTTCATTATTGGAAGCATAGTGAATCCGTTTAAAGGAAACGGTCCTAAGAACCGGTCGACCTAAATTTAAACTCCCGGCGAAAGTAACCAAATTGTCCGAGAAGTTTACACAACCTACAAAAAATCTACTGAAACTGCTGCTCAAGTCCGACAGGAATATAAGAAGAATATTTACCCCATTACCGTTCGTAGAATGCTGCATGTGGCTGGTTATAAAAGTTAACCTACTATATTTTGGATCCAGGTGTTTTTCTTCGATGAAAGCAAATTAAATACATTTTGTAATGTTGGAAGGAGTCTAATACCGTACATGAAAAAACAAATCTTCCTCCTGCTGTTTAATATGGCGAAGGTTGTGTAATGGTCTGGGGATGTATGTCATCATCTGACGGTGTCGGTTAAAGAAAAGTCCAAATTACGAACAAGTTTCATATTGCAACAAGTTAACGATTCAAAACATTCAAAGACCATGATGTGCGTATGCGGTTAATTTTCAATATGATCCATGTCCTACCGTAACTGATCTAAATCAATCCAATTGAGCATTTGTGGGAAAAGCTGAACAGACGGGACAAAACTCAGAGAGAAAGTTTCAATTATTTAGTCCTTTCAATGCAAGATTTGCTAAAGTTATAAAGTTTTTAATAAAACTTGTGATAAAGCCAATGCACTCCCTGTGCCATTACTTTTGTTCGGTACTGTATGTTTCCACAAACAATCTCAAATATCCTAATGAATTTCTAGGGATTTGCCAATAAAAGAAATCAAACAAAAATCTCAATAGTTTGCTAAATGACTAGAAAAAGAGATTTTTCGTTTAAACAAATTATCGTTAAAGAATTTATGTCTAGAATTTATTATTTTATTTGTAGTGTTAATTACGTAAAATGACAAAAATTGTTAAAGAATTCAATTAACAAAGATTCTTCACAAAAAGAGAGTGAGAGAGAGAGAGAGAAAGAGAATAACAATTGACAAGTATTTAAAATATTAATTGTTGTCATTTATGCTCCTGCTCCTATGAATTCTGGGAATTGCTCTTGAAATCTCATTTCCATAAATCAATATTGCTCAAATGAAGAATAAATTCTTCTTCAATTATGTAATAGAAATTTGTTTAAGTCATTATCAGTGAAGACAGAAAAAAGACAGATTATTTAAGTTACAAATTGAGTTTGAGATGAAGATTTGTTTTAAGAACAAA